>WAAE01024208.1:0-42130 GCA_013400495.1 Nicator chloris
TTTTAAAATATTTCCTTAATGAAGTTCCATTTAAAGACTTTTTACCACTTCTGTATTGAGAAGCCTGCTTTTGTCTAGTTTTTAAGTGGCCAGTACAAAAATACAATCAGTTGAAAATAAACCCAGATTTTATAATACAGTACCTCTTGTATTCTTTGCTATTCACGGTATCATTCTGTATCTTACCTTCTCATCATTCAAACATCTTCAACATACCAATAACACCACCACCCTAAAGATCTACACAAATATTTGGATTTCTCTCTTACTTAGATAAAGATGTTTTCTTCTTTTTTTATTTTCATACTATATTTTATCTCATTCACAATGAGCAATTTCTGGCACACATTATCTTCTTTGAGAAACTGAGTCATTTCTGCCAGTGAAAACTTTCTAAGAGATGGTCTGTTCACTAGCCATTTGTCTTATTAACATTCTTTGTGGGTTGCTTAGAGATGAGGGAAGTCGACAGAACTATGGATGTTATTGTAACTACCCTCAGCCACTGCAATGGATCTCATGACAGTATCAGTTAAACTAATTTTTAGGAATTTGCACAGCTGTAGTGGGTTTTGGTCGACTTCAGGCTACAACATAATGATAACTAGATCATAACTGTATCACTAGTCCCACATATACACTGTGGGATCTGAGCATAAACTACAGCTGAGTAAGAGCAGCTGAAATTCACTCCAACAAGATGAGCAGAGTCATAGTAGCAGTAGTCACAGTCATATCAGTAGTTCTCCAGAGCTTTGATGTCTATTTATGTCTCATTTATGTCTAATACATCTAATTATTTTCAGTAGATATTCAGGCTGAATTATAGCAAATTGAAATGAACTCTCCATTGTCTTGCTCTGTAAGTTGCCCTTTAAATGCTTTGCACATGGTCTCTGATGCCAGTTAGAAAGCACTACCAATGCCTAAACAGGAAGACATCCAAAACAGTCAGTGTTACTTTCTCAGTATCATAATTTGGGCACCTCGGACATAATGAAGAGACTTAACCTCTAAGAAGTTAAGATTACTACTAGCATCTGCAGGGAAGAGACAAGAGTCCAGTTCTTCAGTTGCTGTATGAAAAGTTGAAATTACGTAAACACTTCTAAAATTGTAAATTATTGCTTCTCTTTTTTGTTTTCAAATTGTATGGCAGTGACCTAGTGATATAAGAAGTCATTCTGCTTCAGCATGCTGGTTTATAACCATCTATTTTATCTGGAGTATTGTATCTGAGAAGTAATTGTAAGAGAATAAAGGAGGAATAAAGGGCCAGAGGTTTCTTTTTATTTACTTCAGTAGCTTTTGACAATTCACCAAGCTGCTTTTTTATGTACTAGACTTTGCAGACCACGTCAAGGCAGCTTGCAAACATCTCATTTTTTATTTAGGCAATGTATGCTTAATGACTTTAGTGTCTGAGGTTTCATCTGAATTAAATTTTGTGTAATGCCAGCCTTGGTTTCATTTCATTTGGAAACTGGCAGAAGTCGCAGAGGGGAAAACAACAAAACCCCACATTCTTGGTTTATGTCCTTTCTCCCAACCACATTTGAAGCAGACTATGAATTAATTATGAGTCCATATGAAGCCAATAACTTGGTGACTGAGGTTTTTACATGTTCTGATGTTTTATTACAATATTATACTCTATGATTGTTTTTCCCTTGTTTTTGCTTACATTCAGAGTTGCAAAGATCTATGTGCATGTGTTTCTCAGGGGTTTTTTAAACAGATGAGTTATCTGAATGTAGTTAATTTTACTGCTAAATATGTTCATTTGGTACATATTCAAGCAGTTGCTCTGAAAAAACAAAATTAATAATACCAAAGGGGAATGCTGAATAACTTATTTAGATCTAAAAATTGCTATTCCCCTGCAGGTCCAAATGAGCTATGGGAATTAATATTTTTTCATCTCTAGAAATAAATAGAGACCTGTGACATTAATTATGGATATGTCTTTATGGAAAGTATGGATCAAAAGAGAGTATACACAAATAATTATACAGCAAATGTATTCAATACCATCCCAGAAACAAATGTTAATCACGGTGTAACTTCACAAGACAGCAGTAAATAGTAAGGAAGCTATTGTTAAAAAAGAACATGAATCATTGAATAAATCACCACAGTGCTACAACGTTTGTTACAATACAGAGGAATACTGGAGACCTGTGTTCAAAACCTCAGATGCAGGTTAGTATACAAATCCATTTACTCAGAAGGGTTTCAACAATCTTATAAGCAACTTGCTGATTACCAAGACATCTTCTAAAAGAGGTAGCAACAGCATTATAAAATCTAATAAAAAGAATATTGAGTTTACGTGGGATATCATCATGTATCTGCAAAATCAGACACTACCCAGATTCTCTACCTTGTCTCACACAGTCAGTTCCTCCCAGGTGAACTCTGATACTGCAACTCTGCACAAAGCTTCAGCTGATAAAGCACAGCTACGTGGCCAAGGCTTAGATCTGACAGGAATACTGTTGTTAAGATGAAAGAAAGTTAATGAGCTAAAGTCACTTCAGATAATAAAATTTAAAAAGGAGTGAACTTATTGAGATAGTGAGTGGCTCAAGTATTCAGGAGGAAAAATACACACATGAAAGGATATAAAGCTCTTCAGCTGTGTTTCTCTGTTTTCATTGTGCATAGTAAAAGACTTCAAACAAAAGTGACCTAGTGAGCTGGATTACAGATAAGATCCTACCACAAGCTGTGTAGGACTTCAAGACTTAGCAAGCATTTGGGTTTGATGTAAGCTAAATGTAAAACTTGATATCCTGTCATACTGAAGAGGTAAGACTACATGATTTAGACATCCTTTTTGAGCCTAATTTCATAAATGTAAGTTCTCTCTCAAGGAAAAGATAGCTTTGATTTTTAAAGAGAAGCACTAATAACATTAGAATGCCACAATGCTAAAAGCAGCATCTTGCCTTGCCTGTCAAGGTCCATGCACCAGAGAACAAAGAATAGCTTTGTGAATAGATGCTGTGAAAATACGGGATTGTGCTTAATGGTGGTATGAAAGAAAATTGGACTGGAAAATGCCTTAACTCTCTAAAATAAAGAGGATTTAAAAAAAAAAAAAAAGCTTAAAATGTGTCTGTATATTATTTTCCAAAAGCCAAAACAACACACCAGAAGATTCAGCTCACAACAATAACAGCCTAGACAATGTTTAGGTGGCCTCATATGGCAGGATTGAAGGGAGCAAAATATTTCATATTTTGGCCAAAAAAACCCTCCTGGTTGACATGTTTGATTTTGTCAAGAAACTTTGAAAGTGCAAATGAGCCACCTACAAATTCAAACACTCAAACCTTTGAATTCAAAAAGTGACTTAGAAGTGGACTAGAAAGAACTTCTTATGAAGGAATTTTCAGAAGTGTGGAAATGGGACAGCAAGGAACTCAGCAATTTATGAGAAAAATACTAAGATAAAAGGGTAAAATCTTCAAGGGGAGAAAAAAATAAAAGCAGAGAAAAAAGACAGCAATTCAATGTGAAGAATTAGGCTATGCAAAAGGGCCTATACCTCTTCCACTTGAGAGGCAAGTGCTGGATTAGCAGACTCTCTTCATTGGATGTGGTGAGTATATTAACTCTCATCCTCCTAGCCAATTAATCTTAGCTATTTAGCTGTCTCTCTCTCTTGTTGAACCACCAATAAGCAATTACTGCAGATCTCTGTGACTGGTAAAAGATCCCAAACTGACTCAAAGCGAGTGGAAAGAGAATGCTCAGCAGTCACCTGCTATAACTTATTTTCTCACAACCTAAGTTAACTCCGCATTATTAAAAAAAATATGAGATGACAAAGCCATACTGTCCACATCCCTTTTTCTTCAGGTGTTGGGAAATAATCTGAGAAGTCAGTAGCACACTGTGACTACATTATCCTCCTACTGCAGTCAGGCTTTGAAAATTAATTAGCTCTTATCAGTCCATTCAGAGAGTGCTGAAAAATGTTACTGGATTACTTTCCAGATAAGATTCTACTTTCTGAAATTTAGACAGAATCGTGTATTTTGCTGAAGACTGGTCTGACTTCAGCATCAAAGTTCCATGGAGTAAACAGAGATTAGATGTATTTATTGTTTCCCACCAGCTCTAGATTTGGGCTCCAACTAAACTCGTAATTTTTTAATTTACTTTCTGAAGTTCTTAAGTCCCAGGTCTCTCAACACATGGTATAAAGATAGTCATCAACCTTCATCATCTACTCCAAGACCATGCACCCTACAGTTCAGGATTTTGAGTGTGTGAAATTAGTGACATGTGCAGACTGGCTTACTGGGGCCTTGATGGGGAGCTGTATGAGGAGAGGCTGAGGTCACTTGGTCTGTTCAGCATGGAGAAGACTCAGGGGACACCTCATTTTACAGCTTCCTCGTGAAAGGGACAAGGAGGGACAGACACTGATCTCTTCTCTGTGGTGCGATAGGACCCAAAGGAATGGCCTGAAATTATATCAGGGGTGGTTTAGGGTGGATATTAGAAAAAGGTTCTTCCCTCAGAGGGTGGTTGGGCACTGGCACAGGCTCCCCAGGGAAGTGGTTACAGCACCAGCCTAACAGAGTTCAAGGAGCATTTGGACACGTGGTTGACTCTAGGGGATGGTCCTGTGCAGGATCAGGAGCTGGACTCAAGGATCCTTGTGGGTCCCTTCCAACTCAGCCTGTTCTGCAATTCTGTGATTCTTTTGGACATAGAACAACTGACAGGTTCTGCTAATTTCAAGGACAAGCTATCAACATTAAGACAAATATATATAGTATACATTAAAATACACATAAATAAAAATGTCTCAAGTAGTATTAAAAGTCTTCTTACTTCAAATTACAAAACAATAAAGGCAAAATTAACAAACAAATGAAAACCCCTGCAGAAAACAAAAACAAACAAACAAAATAAAAAAAAGTCAACCCTCTTTGTTTCATAGAAATCTTAAATATTTATTACAAATTGGTAAGATTGAATCACTTGGGGAATCAATAATTAATTAGTAGAAATGTTTCCGATATCTTATAAATATCAAAGGCTTTTAATAATTACTTTACAAATTCAGATCAGCAGAAATCATGAAGGCTTTAAACATTGTGGGAGGTGGAAACAAGCCAAGAAGTTGAGAACTATAATAATTAGCAAAAATGAACTGAATACTTTTTGATCTTATACTGTACCCTTGTCACGGTGGAGATTAATACTAAAAGCATGATCCAGCATGGATCTTTTGATGCTCACTGCAATTAACAACAGAGCTTTTCCCAGCTCTAATGATCCAGAACCAGACCCATAGAAATGTCACAGTATTGATCATATACAGTTCAAGTATCAATAATAGCACTTCAATGCAAGGAAGCCAGCAGCTGCCATAAGAAAGTAAACTTGATTTTGAGTCTTAGAAGAAAACACATTAATGATTTCTAAAGTACCTTTTTATGCAAGCAAATTAATAAAACTCTGGAGAACTAAGTTCAACTCTAAAAAACAAAAACCTCCCCACTCCACCCCAGGACACCGAAAAAAACCCACAACAAAACTCACCATGTATTCTTAAAGAAAAGCCCACTGTTTCAACTTTAGAGTCAATGCTGGCCTCTTCTAACGATGAAAAAAAGGCATTAAAAAAGGCATTTAAATTAGACAATATTACTGATTCCCTAGTTCTGGCAGCTGTCCTGCAATCACAATATATCTATGAAGACTTTTTTAAACTCCATGCAAAAACAGTTTTCCTTTTAATTCAACTACTATATAAATGCTGCGAAATTTTCTGTTGCAATTCTTGATATTGATGTTTACATAATGAAAAACAAAATTCCCCAAACATTGGAGTAGAATGTCTTCCCCAAACTTTAATCATTTTATTAAAAAACTGAAACTAAACAATCTTTAAGGTCTGCAACCCAAACCATTCCATATTTCCATGAAAAATAAGCATGTATAACCCCATTACTCTCTCACTGGCAGAAGATAGAGAATAAATTACAAATAATCAGTTCATTGTTGAGTCTGTGATTTCTTGTATAATATAGACGTGAAAAAATCACTGTGAAGCTGTAATGGCAGGAATGGAAAACAGATGGATTTGCACCAGAACCAGATGACAAACAGATCCCGAAGAACCAAAAGCATTATCATCAGCTATCCCTCAGAAGACATTAACATCCATCTCGAGTCAAACTAAACACAAGGAAATAACTTTCCTGGTGTTTTGTGATACTTGCATTTTTTTCAGACATCCAACAGCATAAGCTATGAGACTTCTGAAAAGACAGGTATTCCTCAGATAAATCATACACAGTAGTACGTTCAGCGCTAAGTTCACCTTTGATCTGTGCATACTTAGCAAACCTGAAACATCAGACATACTCGGCATGCAATAAAGAACCTCTCAGAAACTGTGTAGTATATCTATCTTGGCATATAAACACCTCCAGTCAGTAGTCGAAAGGATTAAAATAGCTGGGGGAACAGAAAGGGGCTGGTAACAAGTGCACTGAGGTGCAGAGATAAAGAAGTCTGGGCATTTATTCTCACCTGGACAATTCACTCTCTTTGTCACTTTATTCAGTTGCTAAAAAAACCTCATTGCTATCAAAACACATCTTCTTACAAAAACATGCAATTATATATCACTTATTTGCTTGCAAGTGGAGAAAGCAAAAGCATTTTTCTCTACCACATAACGTTACACCTCAGTAGTTTCAGTTTACATCCAATATTTAGAGTTTATCTACATTTCTTCTTGCAAAATTTGTAAGGTGTTAATAAATGGACATATAATTTAGACTGCATGGTGTAGTCTGCCATGTTTAGTTAAGTAACGGCAATTAACTATAGCAGCTGGCATAGATTCATGCTGTGTATTTATTAGGAGGAAGAAGAAGAAGAGAAAATAGAGCTAAACTAAAGTGGCTGGATAGAAAGAAAAATCAATCCTGGTCATATTACAGCAGTAGTACAGGATGGCTCTAACTGATTATTCAGGAAAGCCACAGTCTGTGGCCTACCCTAATTCACCATCAATACTGATGGAGAAAAGAACACACTAAGATGTTCACTGCATCAATGCATTTAAGAGGCAGCATTTGACAGTGGAGTTCCTGCTGGTGTCCCCCCACAGCTACTATTGCTTGATGAGAAAAGATCACTCCGTTGTAGATCTATGTCCTGGTTCACAGGAACATGTGGGTTGTCCCTACCTGGAATAGTGTGAATCCTTCGCCTGAGCTGTCTCTATTTCACCAAAGAGGATGTATTGTGTGGATCACTTATTCACTAGATGCTTTTGGTTTTCTTCACTCTGAGCAATTTCCACTTTTATTTTCTCTCCATCTGTATTTTGCAACACGTCAAACACAAGAATCCTACTTTTCTATTTTCCCATAAATCATTAATGCTAACACTTTTAATTCCAGCACATTCCTTTGCCCACTGTGGATACCGTGCAATGAAAATTAGAGTCTTAATCTTCTTAAACCCTCAAGCTGACATTATATAACAGCATTCTGCTCATAAGTGATTCATTCATAGAGCAAAGGCTGGCTGGACAGAAAGTAATATAATTGCAATGATTGCCTGCAAGGCCTCAAGAGGCAGAACCTCACAAGACCTGAGATTTCAAACTCATAAAAGATATAGCTGAGTCTCACAGGAGAAGATCAGGCAAGGCCAGAGAGGATTGGCCACAAAAAAATGTCCTGATTGTTGCTGAACAATTTTCTTTTGAAGAAATGAAGATTACGTCTCATTTATTAAGTTCTGAAGTGATGGTGATAGCAGAAATTTGCCAAAAGTTGGGTAAAATAATGCTTTCTCTATGTCAGTACAGAGTATCAAAGGCAGAGGATAGTGAGAAAGAGTAAAACTTTGACCACTACTTAGCATCTCAAAGCAAGTGATTATAATAGCAGGATTTGTTTGCATTAAATGACCACAAATTATAAATAAATAGGTATATTCTGTTTATTCTGTTTCATTTTATAGCTACTCTCTATGATTTGTTCTAGCTTTTAATCTTCTTTCAGAAAGAAACCAGCTCCCAAAAGAAATTGACACGTGTATTTTTGGATTTTTGCTACCATCTTGTATAAAATACTGTTTTGACTGCCAAGAAACTTGTAGAACAAGGGAAGAACAAGAGTCTGAGAAAATATCAAAGTTCTTATAAACACTGTGAAAAAATAGGGAAGCAACTACAAGGGAAAAAAGGCTCTTTTGTGAGAGTCTTTTGTCTAACTCTGTCTCCTGTTCCTAAGTACTTATTATTTTCAAAGAACTCATAGAGCTCCTCAATCTCAGAATGTGTTTCCAGGAAAAGCTCTTTAAAGCCTCAAGTTGATCTGAAAGCTGAATGCAAAAGGCAATCCACAGTACCAAGAAAGAGAAGATACTTTCGGGTCCTGTAATAGGTACAGAAGCCCTGCTGCTTTCCAGAAATTTCGTGCCTATCCAGATTCCCATCCAGCTGTTCCTGAGGACTTCCTCAATATATTTTCACTGCATCTACAAGACATTTCATATGCCTGTTCATGCTTGGGGTGTGTATAAAGCAGCTACTGCCAAAGGGTCAGGCAGTACATAACTCAGTATGATTTGAGTTATCATGTGAATTTTTCCCCAAAGGTGAGTATTCAGCTATTTTGACTCCAGCATTTCCCAGATAATTTCTGTGCTTCATGCTTGGTCTCATCCTGGCACACACCTGGGTTATCTCTTATTTCGGTTATCTTGGTTACACCTCAATTAACAGGACTACATTGTGCTTTTGTTTCAGAAGTGAGGCTGAATTTTCATGACTTCTCACTCCTCATAGTGTGTGGGAGGTCACACCGAGACGTCACCTCTTTCCCATCAGCCTGAGCAGCCCTGTAGGGTACCTCCACATCACCATCGCTGGATCGTGCCTCGGAGAGTGACGGTCAGCTGCTGAAGCCTTTTGCTCTACCTTGAGTTTTCTCTGTCTAATTTACAGCTCACACTGTAAAGAAAACTCTTAAGACCTGGACACAAACAACTGTCCTTCCTGATGCCCCTGAGAGTGGCAGAGCTGTTCTACAGTTCTAAGGGAAGTTCCTGGGGCCAGGTGAGAGAGGAGAAACCAGAGAGTAAAGTGTCACCTTACAGGGAAGGTACCATTTACCCTATAAGCTTCACATTTCTACAGTAAATTCTGTTAGGTAGAGAAAACCTCATGCAAAGTAAGGAAGCCTTGTGCATTTACCCCCAACACAGCAGAGAGGCATAGCAGGATGCTGCCAGTTCTCATGCTTTATTAAGAAGCTTATTTTTTAAACTCTGCTAAGGTACACCTCAACAATCCTGACTGTATGCCCTGGATTAGCCATGGTGCTACCAATAAATTAATCAGAAGAGTGGAGTTTACACAGGGCTAATAGAGAAGTTAATTTGATTTCTTCTCATTTTTGAATAGTGACCATTCCTTGGGAAAGTAAAATAAAACAAAACCAGCTTGTAAGATGGGGAAGGGGGGGTTGTTTTTCAAATGGGTTGATCATTATTATAATATTCAGTGGTGACAGTTATACTGTATATACATCCTTTTGCAAGAGTAACCAGCTGGATGTGTAATCAGGAGCAAGAGTCCCTTGTGACACTGGCTTTTAATCATCCTTATAGGGCATGACTGGGCAAGTCATGATGAGAGGCTCTCTCCTGGACAGTACTCCTCCAGGAAGTAATTGAAAGTTAAATTGCAAGTATAACTTGTGTTACTATTGAGTTATAAATGTATGCAAAAAATCATTTCTAGTTCAATGCTTTAGTAGCTGACAAATTTCTTTTATGAACAAGCACTGGCAAGAAGTATTGAGCAGGGAACCTGACAGAAGACAGGTGCTTAATCTGCCAGAAAAAAAATGAATCTAGTTTAATCCTCGTTATTTGTTTTACAAGCAGCAAAATGTTACATTGCAAAAGCCCAAGAGGGTAAACTGATCTCTTAGCAGTTGCCTTTTCTACTAAAGGTAGAAAACCTTCATCCATGAAATCTAGATAATTTATTCATTTAAATATCCTTCCAAGCTGACCACTCTAATATTAAACTTTCTCTTCATTTTGGTGGGAAAAAAAAAAATTAAAATCTCCACGTTACCATACATTTTGCATTTTTTTCCCCTGTGTGTTATTTGCTCTTTGAATTTGCCTGTGCCAGGCAGCCTGTATTGGTTGTTCAGTGTGCTCAGCTCTACAGCATGGAGTGCTCAGCTCACAGGATAGTTTAAAGAGAGGAACATCCATGAAAGCACATATTAAAGAATAACAAAATCCCAAAACATTGAGCATTTTGACAACAGCTGTGAGGTTAGTTTTTCAGAAAGTCTTCAGTTCTCTTAAACATAGAATATTTAAACAAAGGCCACAGATAATTTTATAGGACTGAGATAGCAACTTAAATTAAGGCAGTTATCTTACCGAAGCTCATGCTAAATCATAGTGCTCACCAGATATGTTTCTGATGATTTTTAGTGTACTATTAATATTACTTCATGTAATAATTTTTTCATATATCATAACCTGCAGTAGAAGCTAGGCTTCTGAGGCACAATTTGAGAGAACTAAGGGCATGTCACCTTCTCCTTAGTATTTTCTCCTCTGAAACCCTGCAGCTGGAATGAGTAATTGTGAGAGCAAGGGTGGGGGGTCACACTGGCAATAAAGAGGACAGGTCTCTGTGGGGAAGACGTTCTTTCCACGCCTGTGCTGGACAGTGGCTGGTGCAGTGTGCTGCCAGAGTCCCAGACCAAATTTCAAGCTGTGCACCTTGGGGGGAAGCCTGATTGCAACACCACTGCCTGCCTGCCTTGCAAGGCTCAGAAAGAAAAGTTAGTGATAGACATTGGGAAAAATAATTTGACCTGCTAATGCACCTTATAGGACTCTAAATTATCTGCAATTGCAAAGGGGAAGGAAGGACTTGGATTTCTCTGTGAAGAAGTCAATAACAGTCTCTGCTCAATACATAGCATTGATCAAAAGACCACATGTTAGGATGCAAAAAGAGTGATGTTAAAAATGGTATTGAAAGTGAACACCATAATAAAAATCAATGAGAGAGCTTCCTCTGAACCACTGTTCAGTGCCGACCACTTCATCAAAAAGGGATGTGGCAAACAGTTTACAAACAGACAATAAAAATGAAGAGATGCTTGGGTAAACATTGATTATGTAGTGAATTAAATGACTGGGACAGTTCAGCTCTGAGAGGTACTATTTAGGGTGCCATGAATAATACATTCACTAAATTGAACTTACGGAGATCTGGGAATTTTCTAACAACCTGGTTCCAGTAGAAAATATGAATTTGTCAAAACAAGTGTGTTCTGTCGGAATGTACCATTTCAAAAAACATTTCAAAGGAATGACAGCCAAAGTTACTCTTTGTCAAGGAGTTTTCTTCCTTTGGAAAACTGATTTTTTCTCTCCAAGTGGGCTATCTGGGCTCCCAACTTTCTGTGGCCAGATGTGTGTCACAGAACTCCTCAGGGAGGAGATAATTGAAGCTAAATTATCACTTGCTCTGTGTGAATTCTGCACACAGAGCAAGTGATAATTTAGCTTCAAGACTCCAAGGCAAAGCCACGGTATGGACAACTAAGAATTTCAAACTCAACATTTCCAGTGCTCTAGAAGCTCTAGATGCAATAACACTAGGGCTAATAGAAACCCAGCAATAACACTGGGCTCGTAGAAAGGCAGAAAATCCTAAATCTCCCCAAGTTGAATCACTCTGGATTTCACAAGTAAGAGTTGACTTCACAGTATCCTTCATTTTTTATTTATCATGCTCCTCTTCATAAAGGAACTCAGGAGGCACACACAGACCATAATCCAAGGGGAACCAAAGTGTACAGGCACTGGGCCACCATCCTGAACACTCCTGAAAAGTCACTCCTGAAAAGCATTTCAGTTGAACAATGACAAAGTCACGGAGCAAATTTTTGGCAGAAGGTCTCCACTGTGCCCTTCCACATCAAAGGTCTTCCTGTATTCATTGCAGGTCATCCCCTGTCCTTAGGAAAACATTGCCCCACAAGCTGGACATTGCATCATATACTAGACATGATCAACTAGGTGGGATACCCTGTCACAGGAAAAAATTAGGTTCAACAGGCAGGACTTCCACCTCATGAAGCTGTGCTGGCTGTGACTGATGATTTTGTTGTCCTCCAGGTGTTTTTTCAATACTTCCCAGAATAATATTTTCCATGGTTTTACCAGGCACAGAAATGAGATTAACAGGTCTGTCATTTCTGAAGTCCTTGTGCTTGCCCTTCTTGAAAATCTGGGCAACATTCAGCTTCTTGTCAGCTAGGACCTCTCCAGATTTCCAAGATCACTCAAAAATCATTAGTCCTCCAGCTCAGGGCACTGAGACTCCCCTGGTCCATCATCCATGTCAAAGGCAGAGGCAAAGAATACATTAAACACCTCTGTCTTGTCTCTGTCCCTGTTCGTCAGACAACTATCCTCATCCTGTGATGGGACGATGTTACTTTTACGCTGCCTTTTGCCACTAATATATTTGCAAAAAACCCCCTTTTTATTGTCTCCCACAGCTCTGGCCAGCTTCATCTCCAACTGAACTGTGGCTATGCAATCTTTTTCCCTACAGTGGAAAGAAGCACCACTGTATTCTTCCCATGTCACGTGACCTGGCTTCCCCTGGGTGTACACCTTCTTTTATTTCCAAATGAAATCTCTGTTCAGCCAAGCTGGCCTTCTGCCTCATCTGCTTGACTTACAACACTTGGGAATTGCCTGCTCCTGTGCTTTTAAGAGGTGATGTTTAAAAAGTGAGCAGCACTGATGAATGCTAGCACCTGCAAAAACATTTTCCCAGGGGGTTTCACTCACTAATTCTCTGAGCAGCCTTAAGCCAGTTCTCCTCATGTCCAAGTCCGGGGTTGAAGTTTTGCTGACGCTTTTCCTCCTGTCAAGAGAGATTTTAATCTTGATCACTTTGTGGTCGCTATGGCCAAGAGGGCCGCCAATCTCCACTTTGTTTACGAGATCCACTCTGTTGACAAGCAGTAGATGAAGAAGGGCATCTTTCTGAGTCAGCTCCCTTAGGATCTGTTATATAAAGTTTTCATCCAGGTGTTTTAGGAATCTTCTGGCCCAGGTTGGACCAGCTGTGTGATGTTCCCAGCTAATCTCTGGCAAGTTGAAGTCCTCCATAAGGACAAGGGCTGTTGCCTTGGAAGTGTTCCTTAGATCCTCAAAAAAAAACTTGTTGGTGTCATTGTCCTGGTGATGCCTTAAGTTTTAGCTTTCATGATTTCAGATTCTGTACTGCTTAAGTGTGTAGTTCTAAGTCTCACATTAAGTGCTAGTAAGCTCTCTTCACAGAGTAGGTAGACAAAACAAATCTTTTCCCGTTGGAGACCAAGGACAACTTTCAGGCGCAAAAGCATAAACAACGGTGGACCAAAGGGAGGAACAAGAAGGATGGGACTTCAAAACCTGAAGCTGTAATTGGACAATTGGACCCCAATATGAAAATGAACCAAAACTTATAAAAAGGTAAACCCTTGTGACCTCGGTGGCCATTTTGTGGTAATTTTGGGTNCTGGAAGGTCTATAGCAGACTTCCACGGTGACATCTGCATTATTTGTTTGTCCCTTGATTCTTACCCAGAGGATCTCAACTGTGCCATTGCCAGCTGTAAGCTCAACACATTCTATCCCATCTATTGCATGCAAGGCCACCCCCCGCCTCTTCTGCCCTGCCTATCCCTCTTGAAGAGCCTTTAACCACCAGCTTTCAATTATTAATATCAAATCTCTGGGACTGGGCCGAAGCATCCTGGATTTTTTCTTCATACCATGTGCATTACTGTAGAAATATATCATTTGTGGTACACTGTAGCCAACACCTCCTGAAGCAGATTGAGGGAAGCCATTAGAAGTGGTTTCCTCAATCTCCTCAGGTTTTGACACACCATCCCATTGTTCATTACTGGGGCCCCTACTTTTCTCTCTCTCCCTCCCAAGATAGTTTAAAGCTCTATCAACAAACTCCAGTGGCTCCTGTGTGCACTTTAAAGAAATATATCCATCCATCCATCCATCCATATATATATATATATGTCTTTTCAGGACATTAGCTCTTTGCTACCACCTACCTGGAGTTTACATAGGAAAGAGGGGGTTTTCTCAAGACCAGTTCTGTTGAGAGGCACATCTCAAATTCTTCAGAGAAGCATGATATGATCTGGTAAGCAAAAACCTATTTCATTATGTAATCTAAAAAGTGGCCACTACTCTATTAAAATAAATATTAGGTGTTGCTATTCCTTGGCTTTTAAATAGTGTGTACCATCCTAGGGATTTTAAAATAACGGCTTTAAAACAGCTTTTTTCAGCAAACCAAATGTTGGATCAGTCATGCTAGAATAAGGGGAGGAGAGACTGCTGTGAAACCCTGAGGTGTGTCACTTTAAAATAGTGCAGAGCACTCTAGGGCAAATAAAACAATAGTAAATCAAAAGAGTTCATCTATTGTGGCTACTTATTCTACAGGAACTTTGGTTCAAGCCATACTGGTAGTTTTTCTAGTGCCTTAAATCAAACAGCAGGTATCTGTGGCCTGAAGTTAAGAAATGCTAAACATCTGCCAGTTTCCAGACTTGAAACATTGCAGCTGCCTTACCTGAAGGATATTTTACTGTTAGTGTACCAGGAGTCTCAGTGCTACTGTCATGTGGCATTTTCACTGTGAAATACATCATTGTCATTTGACAAAATGTTAAACAATTCCCTCTCCCAAGGATCTAGTTTTAAGTCATTTACAAAATATTTTAATTATCATATTTTTCAATTCCTTATATTGGATACAAAAATACAGCAGCACATGATTCAGATTTACTTTTTAACAGACTCAGATACTTTTTATATTGACAGCTGGTAGTATCAGTGAGTAGTTCAGCTGTCCATTCATCCAAACTGTACTGGCACTATTCTTGCTGACATGTGCTTGGCCAATGAGACAGACCTACAGATGTACACATAAATAAAACTAATAATCCCTCAAAACACATATTTAATTTCTGAATGTTAACGGCCTGGTGCTTATAAGAACAAATTATTTAAGACTTCTATCTTCCCTTCATCATCAGGTACTCCCAATGCCAAACAGAACAAAAGTTTTGATTGGCACTGGATACATGAAAGAGCTGGTGCAAATCATGTTTTATATAACTTGCAACTAACTGATTGTTGCATTTCCACAATTTATTGTTGCTCCTACAGTTCTCTACTATATTTGCCCAGTTTGCAATTTTTTCTTTCCAAGTTAAAGTCTTGCAGCATTTCACATCCTAATCTGTCTCCAAGAGCAATATCAATTTGGCAGGCTGCAATGCATATTGCAATGGAAAGCTTGGAAGCCACTCTGTTGTGATCAATCAAGATACACTTGAATCTAAGAATATCAGTAAGTGTGTGGAGGTCATAAGGATTACTGTGGGTCGTGTTAGAGTAGGTTCTACTTGGTGCATATTCAATGAGACATTATAATATTCAAAAGGTGTCCTGAAGATTGTCCTGGGGGACAGAATGAGTTGTGAAGACGTAAGAAGCACATTCTATCCTTAGGTGGGAAATCAATTAATAAATCTTAGACTCGATGATCTTGGTGGTCTTTTAGAACCTTTATGATTCTGTGATCATGGACGAACAGCAACAAGGATATCACTCTCTTTTGCCCAGGGAAAGCAAAATATGCCCTAAAACCCCCAGAAGTGTCTTTTGTGCATGTTCTTAAACGAACTAAGGAGTTTTGGATGTTTAACTTACCTTCTCAAATGGCCCTGCCAATTTAATATCTAGTCTTGCCTATCAACCTTTTCCTTAGGAAGTAAAAAAAAAGGAAAGGGGGAGCAGGATTTTAAGCATAACAGCTGTGCTTGCAAGTGCCTCAAATCTTACATATCACAGTAGCATATTTCTATCATTATTTCCACTTGTAAAATACCCCAAATATGAAAAGCAAAGGCATTTAAAAACATCTAAAATGTTTCCGGACTGGAAAGATTAAAGGAGACTCTCAGTCTGGGAACATTTCTTTTCAAAGGCTTCTCAATTTCCCTGAGAAGAAGTTTGTGGTGAGAATTGTCCAGAACAGGAGATAACAGAAAACACCTTTTGGAAAGTGTGTAGATTGAGAGAAGTAGGGTTATATCATCACTCTATTTTATGAGAAAAAAACAAAACAAAACAAAACAAAACAAAACAACTATTTAGCAATTTTGCGTGTAGGTTGTCGTAGTTCTCCCCCGAGCTGGCCATAAGAAGACTCTCGTGGCCTTTTCTCTGAATGCAAAGCCTTTGCATAACACCGCGGAGAGGCTGTAGCTCTGGAGAGCGGGAGCCAAGCGCACGCCGAGGAAGGGTCCTGCTGGGCGTTGTTCAAACCCATTCCTGGGACTGCACCGCCGCCTGGTGGCCTCATACACAGTTAAATAATTCACAGACTCGGTTGGTTTTTTCATAAATTTATATATTTACATAATGTATTGCTGTACAAGGGAGCTTTTATCAGAAAATATCTTTATTAGGGGAAAACTGTAAAAATCCTTCTTTTTAAACAATGTCTACAATTCCCAGGGACATTTTACTTCATTTTTATTTTACAATAACCAATGTTTTTCTTGTTCAGGTGCTAACGTGAGATGGACTTTCCTACCTTTATCAATAAACAGAACATTTACAATATCAGTGCTGCTGAGATGCTGGGAGTTAATGGTATTAATTTAGCCATACAGGTTTGTTAAGGAATGCAGGATCTCTGACTGGAAGCTTTGCAAACTTTTGTCAAAATAACGGTGGTAGCACTGTTATTCTATTTACTAAGAAATATGATTCACCTAGATTAGGTGTCTCATGTGCTTTTAGAGGTACCATCTGGAAAAACATTAGCATATTTTAACATGTTTAAGGTGAAAGCAACAAATCACTTGTTTCCTCTGGGCCTTCCAATTCAGCAGCAGATTATGGCCACGCATACTTAATACCAGGGCAAGTTCAACTTTGCTTCAGTGGCCCTCTGCCTCTGATCTTTGGCTCATTATCTCAGAGTTTATTTTCAACTACTATAAGTGTAAATCAGTGAGAGGGTCTGTCATTCAGTGATTATGTGAAAGTACAGAAATGCAATCTTTAGGGCCTCACTGCATGAAATGCTGAATATTCTGAGTTTCCTTTGGCTCCTCTCTGGGGCTTTAATGATAGAGAAAACCAGGCAAGATTAAAAAGTATAACAGGGAAAGTGTCAGTGATCTGGAAAACAAACAAACATTTTTATTATTTTAGAGAATCTTAGGAAAAAAAGAAGCTGTGAAAGGGAAAACTTCATTAAGGATTTGATCACAGAAAGTACTTGATCCCTTAATGTTCCTCTGATTTCTGTCAAGAGCAGCTAACACCTCACAGGAACTGTAAACATCTTGCTGAGCCATATATTTAATGTGCAATGCTGAGGCATTTTTTGGTATCTGTGAATTCCCAGGTTGAGCAAGTGATGACTAAAAGAACAGTATTTGTAATTTCTCTACAGGAAGCTCCAGTGAAAAGAGCACTGAAGCCGTGATTTCACAAAAATTGAGGATCAGCCCAGTATATACCCTCATGGCCACATCCTTTTCCTCCTGCATTTCCTTGTCTTTCCATTGAGAAGGGCCTGACACTTAGCCCAACCATCTGCTGAGATATTTGCATCTTAAGGTGCTGGAAAACTATTTTCTTTTGGCTTTGGTTTGTTGGGTTGCTTTTTCAGGGTGGGGAGGTGGGTTAAATTGTATCAGGAGGTGCCTTGTTCTTTATGATCCCAGTCAGAAAGGTGCTCAGATTCTATAAAAGACCTCTTAACATCCATATTTTTTGGGACCACACTAAAAAGAAAAGGAAGATAGTAGAGTTAACCATAAGACCTTTCAGATGCTGGGAGCCCCAGGCTGAATGGGCCTCTGATCACAGCCAAGCACACCCTGCAGATCCCATCCATAGGAAATTACCCCATTTTGGTCACTGGAACTCTTACAGGATTTTCCCAAAGAAGCCAATTCTATTCCTCATTTCTACTGCCAAACAGAAAGGATGTCCACCTGAGAACTTGCTGCACTGCTAAATAAAGATGAGGCCTGGCAGGGAGTGTAATCACCTGTACCAAGCAGGAGCTGCTGATTTTCTCCTGTGGTGAGGGAGCTGTGTGGCACAAGCCAGTAGGCAGCACATGCAGCACAGCATAGCCTGCACTTACACATCCATATAGTAACAATATTAACCACTTGCACAAACTAAATATTGAGTTCCTTTTTAACAGAATGCTGAAATCAGACCAGCATTTGCCCATGCCCATTTATGGTCTTACCAAATTTAATACTCTAAATTGTGGAGACATTGGACAAATAGCAAATGTAAAATTTGTATTTCTTTTATGTGAAAAACTGAAAGGAAATTTAAAGCCTTTACCAAGATATTAAAAAATAACTTGATACAACAGCCCTCTGAATTGAGATTTTAAATTGCCTCGGGCAGTCAACATGTGAAATGTTGCTGCAAGCCATCATGTGCTACAATTTGAAATGCCAGTGTCTAATTAGAGGTGGAGGGAACATTTCCAACACACCTAGTTATTGATTTTAAAAAGATGCTTCTTGTTTTGTACATTTTTACTTAGCTAAACCAGATCCTAGCTTTTTCTATTCTTCTCTCAGTTAAGAAAAGTGATGCATAACTGCATGCATATCTATAACCAGTAAAGCATGTTCTAACTTAAATGATTGAAAATTAAATTTCAACATAAAATAAAAATTACACCACTATTGAGATAATCAAGTAGGGCACAGAAACAGAACAATAGAATCATTTCAGCTAGAAGTACCCTGGAAGGTATCTGACCCAGCCTCACATTATAAGCAGTCACAGAAGAAAAGGCTCCAAGGTGGCAAAATGCTTTCATTCCCACAATTACAGGTGCCACTGAGATAATTACTGGATCCTAGTGTTACAGAAAGAAGTTTGAAGGGCTCTTTTCAAAAAATGATTATGTTCTAAGAATGACCAAAGGTCAGGTAAATGCAAAAGACTGAAAAAACATCTGAGAAAAAGATATGAAGTCATGTATATGTAACACTTCAATATGAGGTTTGTTTCTCCAGAAAGCATTATTAAAGTATCCCTCTTACCAGTCTTCCTCTCAGTCTTTATACAACTCTCCATATTTTAGTTTGATATGCATGTGAATACATATACCAGTTAATTCTGAGAGTTTTCTTGTGAAGTTCATTTAGTTTATAACACAGTTCTGCTGCTCAGCTAAAATTGCAAAATCTCAAGGTCAAATTCAGACTGAGTCCCCAAACATCTGGCAAAACAGCTAAACCATCTAGAAACCTGGCTTTTGTACCAGGAAACCACATTCTAGAATGCATTACACTACTGCTGTTTACATTAAAAGTCCTCTGAAACTGCTAAGTATAACTAATAGTATTTATTCATATTAGGAATTATGCCTTAAAACTTCTATCAAATAAAATAGGGTAAGACTCTGCTTAGGGATTTTTTTCTCTATGAACTATTACTATCAGTCTGGTGTAGAGCCGTAGTCTGTAAAAATAACTTCAACTGCCAAATTTTTAGAGTAGATTAAACTCAGTGAATATAGATCTTTATATGTCACCAGGCAGAGCACACTTTTAAGAATTTTTAACCAGTTTTGAAACACTACAGTGTGCTTCCTTCCTGCACCTTCTTTTTGGAATTTGCAGTTTCTTCATCTTTGGATATTCCAGTTGATAATTTCCTTATTTCCCTTTAGATGTTTCTTTTTCTCCTTTTTTATTCACTTCCATGTCTTCTTTACTCTGCTGCCAAAACAGATATACACAAAATTCTGTGCATAATTTCTTAGAGTAAAACTACATGCCCCTTCAGAAACATTTTAAGAAGTAAAATTTCAACATGAAACACGAGATAGAGGTTCTAATCTCAGCTTTCAAGGCAGCTGTAAAACCTATGAATGGTCTTTAGGGTATCTTGCAAACATATTGTAGCCTGAGTCCGTTCACAGATTCAGACATCTGCTGGTTATTGTTCAGCCATTGCTGAAGCCTTCATGAACAATCCAGCAGAGAAACAGATAGATCAAACTCATATGGTCTCTGCTATGTTGGTCTGGTGCTAAAATCCAAACCTGTCTTTTGCAGCACTTTACTTTAGAGTACACATTTTGCTTTCATATAAGTATTACTGTAAAAAAATTAGAAATCACAGGTTAGTTATTTGGGCAAAAGTACATTACTGAAAACAAAACTATAAGCTGCTCTTTCAGCTACTCAGCTTTGATCAGAATCTTGCAGGTTTTGAATGAGGAAGTTTTGCAAGCACTTTTACATTTTCTAGGTGGGCAGAGACATGCCAATTCTAAAAAGGCTGAATTGTAATTATTTCTATCAGTTACCTGAGTAGTTATTTTAAATTTAGAGAACGATTTTGCTTGTGGATTTCTTTTCCTCCAAGCTGGTGAATTAGAAGATCCTGAAGTATATTTGCCTGTAGGAAAAACATACACATTGTTTCCTAATTTCAGCCACAATTTCAGGAAAGATTTCCTTAGTTTGATATGTGAATTAAATACTACATTGGCTGAAGTTTCAATGAATGCATCAGACAAGTCAGACATTGCCTCTGAAACACAAGCTAGCATTAAAGGCAGACTCTCTCTAGAACTTTAAAGATAATTTGCAATATTGTAGTATTTCCATGAGGCTCATGTGATCTTCCAAACGAGGACATTCTGCTATTGACATTCTTGGTTTTAACAAAGGGAATGTTCCTGGGCTGAAGACCTTCCCAAAGGCATCAACAGCTTCTGTTTTATCCCTGCTTGTGAAAGCCTTATATACAAGGCTATATTATGTTTTTGTGCTAGACAGTTGACTGTGCCTCAGAATATGCTGCCTAATCACAAACCATTTTCTAAAAAACTGATTTAAAGTGAATATTATTAATGTTATTCTTTTAATTTCATCTTAATGCAATTTATTAAAGTTCTTAATTTCATAATAATCCTACAATTTTCAGTTTATACACAATGTGTAAATATTACCATAGTTTTCTGTTTGTGTCCAAAATCTCCTATTGGTGTCAGGCTGATTCTTTTGTTTGGAGCCTTTCTGACCATAGGACTCAGGTGCTGCTGAAAAGAAAAGCAGCAAAAATGTTAATGATTGTTCTTACAACAAAATTGCTCATTCCCATTTTTTCAAAAATGTTCTATCCTTTTTTAATCTGGAAATTTATATGAACGCATTCTTCACATAAAGAATGTTCTCTCTATAATCTCTATACCACCTTGTTCACATTTAATGAAAGCAAACGTTCAAAGAAAATAGCAAAAAGACACAATTATTTGCCCTCAAGACAAAGCACAAATGTTGGAATTTGTTTCACTTTACTTTATTCACCTTAAAGTAGGCATTACTCTTTCTGAAGGAGGCCTCTGTTATTAGAAATTAAGACAGGGAGGCACTCCAAAATGGACAATGAACCCAGCTTAAGAGAGATGACTGAAATTGGCAAGATGAAATAATTTCTTTGATTCTTGATTCTTGAGTATTTAAATTATTTACCACTAAATCTGTTGACAAAGCAACAAATGAAAAAACAGATTATCCAGAGAAACCATGGACACAGAAACTGAAAACTCAAATAAAGCCCAAATGATGTACTAGATTGAGTGAGGCTTTTTTATATTAGCAAGATAAAAATAAAGCAAAAGATGCAATAAATCTGAAGCAGATTGCCATAAAGAAAGATGCAAGACTAAGAATCCCACCTGTAGGTTTCTTGTCAAATTAATGACATAGCATGTACCATCAATAAGACAGTAGAGTAAGATGAAGGAAAGTACCATCCTTTTTGAACAGCAGAAAGAACAGATTCAGTCCTCTGTCCAACATAAATAATATGAAAAAAATACTAATGTTAAACACAAAGATTTACATTTAAATCGATAACAGAAGTGTGAATAAGACCCAAACCTTTGTTTATTCAAGACAAAAAATAATCCTAAATAATGAAAATAAATACAAATCCATAAAAATGAAAACTCCAGTGAAATACCAGTTATGGAAATATATGCTGCAAAGCAAGGTCCTTCTTTCATAACCTACTGGGAAAAATAAGGTTGAGCAAGAAACATTTCTTGAGACACAACTGAAATTCTACTGCAAAAAATACTTCTACTATAAGTAGTTAGAATAAAATAAGAGCATAAAGGGGGAGTTTTCAAGGTTTATTAAATATTTGAAAAGAATAAGTCACATAAGACATGCTGTAGAAAGTTGGGATCACTATATTTGTACACATCACCACTTCATTGCATCCACTCCTGCTGTAAAGATGGCTCAATTATTGTTTATGAATATTCTGTCTGAAAAACTGTAAAGCTTTATAAATCTCTACATATCTATCTATGGATATGGCTGAAATCGACTTGTGAAAATTATGCTTGATCAAATTTACTCATGCCTGTATTTAGGCATAAATAACTTATTATTCACCTTCGAGGACCCAACTGAATGCAGCACAATATAGACAGGCATTTTAAGAATTCTGTGTACACAGGAACCCACCTGTAGATCCATTGAATTTTGGTTTTTGAGTGACAGTCCGGTAGACTACATAAGCTGATCGTCGAGGTTCTGGAGAATTTAAATGATTGTATCTTCCAGTTTCTCTCCCATATAGACTCGAAGAAGCAGTTTCATTATCCTTACTTTGACCCCTTTGTTGATAACTTGGTTTTACTTTGGGGTCTGGAGTGTGAATTCCTAAAAGCGAAAATACAACCAAACAGGTTGTCTTATTATTAAAAATTTCACATAGTACAGGCAACTGGAGACTGAACAAGATTTAAAAAATGTTCTTTGTAGATAGATTAATCCAAGTATGGGCTGTCTATATTTGACACTAAGAACAGAAATTTCCTAGATAGTGCTAAATCATCTCAGAGTTTAGTAAATAGAAATGAATAAGCTGATGTTTTTTTCAAAATACCTTTGCCAGTTACTGCATTAGCCGAATTTCTTCGCTCCTCAGATGTTCTTTTATTTTCCTTTACTTCCTTATAGTGGTGGTTCTTTACCTGTTCAGTATGGTTTATTTCTGAAGGATTAAAATAACACATATTCACTTTTTTAGAAGACAAACAAGGTGAACAAAAAATGTTCGTAGCCAAAAATACTGTGGTGTTTTGAAAACATACTCTTCTGCTTGATAAATAGGTCCCTTTGGGTAGAACATGGTTTCATATGTTAATTGTTTTAAAAGTGTCATTCCCCAGAAGGAAAGCAGAAGTGTCTATATTTCCTCTAGCAGAAGAAATCTTGAAAGCCAACTCAAGAATAAACTCTAAATGCAAAAATCAGATCATCCTTTCTCTACACTGCATAGGTGCGGACCTCTGGAACACCCATGGCTGAGCCCATGGAGACCAATCCATGCACTTCAAAGGATGCCTGGCTGAACTGTGAATGACTTCTGCCTGTGGATACACCCTGGACATGTGCAGTGCATGAACATAACAAAATACCACAAATGATGGAGATAAATTTGCAACAGTGCTGGTTGCATAGGTAAGCCCACTTCAAACTACCAACAGAACTTCACAGAAAAAGTTGCATTTTAAAGTAACCACAGCACTCTTCTATTGGCCCTGCTGCTCTTTGGGAAGATGGGGCTTTGTTCTCCCATTTTTCCTGCCAATGTAAATAAGCACTTTTGGCTTCTCTCATTTGAGGCTAAAATGCAGCAGAAATGCTCTACTTCTGCTCCAGCTTATGTGGTAGTTTAAAGACAAAAATCTGCCCTTTCTTTCCCTTTTCTTCTAAAACTGCAAAGAAATAACTGGATAACAATCTACTCACAATAACATTTTCTACACTGACAAATTGACAAATATATTCTGAAACTCTCCTGTGAAAAGGATGAAACATCATTAAGGTACTTTGGTGTAGGTATTTTAATTTGCTGTATGTGACTAATTTTTGATAAGCACACTTTATCACAAGTGTTATGCTCCTTGCTTAACTATATTTTTACTGGTTTTATTAAGTCCTGTGTTCTGTGAGATACTACCTACAATCAAATCTATTTTACTTGTCTGAAGTGGAAAGTGTACAGCACTCCCCATGATCTAACGTGACTTTAGTATCAAAGACTTTAGTATCTCAGGGACTCATAAGTGAACCTATCAGAGGATGCAAACTGCCTGAAAGAAGCAGAATTAAACTAAAACATACAACTGCTGTCATCTTGCAGTGAAAGAAATCACGCTGTTAAAGGAAAGTTCACTTCAGATTGGTTTTACACAAAATATATAATGTTCACCACACTTGCAGAGGAACAAAAGCAATCTGATCTAAAAATTTGCAAATATATAATAATGAAGTACCTTTCACATTGGAATACTTTGATGTAATTGGTTCTTTTTCCCGAGGTAGTACCTCAAATCTGTTCCCATCAACAAATGTGTTCCTCTGTATCACAAAACCACCACCTGTAGGAAAGGGGTCTCACAAAGTTATCTATACTCGAGAGCACCCTGAGAAATGTGAACAATGCAAAGAGTCTGCTTTTTAAATGGCATGTTTTTAGCTGGAGTAGAAAAATACAATGAACACAATGAAACCAAATAGCTGATTTAATAAGGCCCACAAAAATTAGAGAAAATAATCTGTTACACAGAGCTGTTAAGTAGTCTATAAAAAGCTTTAAATACACGTAATTGTGAACAGAGATTCAATTATTGAATTGTGGCTCAGAATTGTGTCTGTTTATACAGACATAAGGAATATCTAAAAAGAAAGATACTTTTGTACATAAAGGTCACAAGAAAAGATGTAGAATGTAACATACATTTCTACTGTGCAATAGTTCTGGAGCTAGAAGACACATCAGTTTGCTCCAAGCTAGAACAAGCAGCCCTAGCATGGTGTTGCACTATTTTGCATTGACAAACTAAGGGAGAAGAAAAGAATACTACAACTACTACTATTTTTATCATTATTTATTAATAAATATTTATGAAAAAAAGGATTGAATACCACTAAGTATTAAGTAAATTCAAGGAGATTGGGGTATTCTTCAACTTTAATAACATGATTCAATACTGAACTCAATTGGTCAAAACAGTTTGTCTTCATTACGGTCAACCAAGTTTATGCAGAGGAATCAGATTCTGTTATACAAGTTTCAGGATTGAAGCTTTGTTATTTTTCTGTAGGATAACTGAAAAATACAAAGCTTATTCATCTTAACCATGGATAGACTCACAAAAGTAACAGTGTTTGAAAGCATTTTGACTTCAGACAGTCACAGAATCACAATCACAGAATATTCTGAGTTGGAAGAGACTCACAAGGATCATCAAGTCCAGCTCTTAAATGAACGGCCCATACAGGGATCAAGCCCACGTCTTTGGCGTTACTAGTGCCAGGCTCTAACCAACTTGTCTGCATCTCTACACTTGCTTTTTTATAACTCCACAGAACCCTTTCTTTCCCAAAATCAACTGTAATGTGCACAAAGGATTTTTTCCAGTGTAATCCTAAAATAGGCATAATATATAATCATAAACAATGAGTTTGATTGTTATAATTAATGGTTCAGGATGAGAGAGTATCTAGAACATAAAGAACATATAATAACTCAAATGCAAAATGGGGAAGTTTAATGCATACATATTTAGTTATTTTATTTACCACATGATGTTCAGCAATGAGAAGCTGATGCTACAGTATATTACCTCCATTGTCAAAGGACTTATGATCTGTTCTGGGAATACTCTCTATTGATACTCTCCTTTCTGAACTCTCTTTTTCTTTTCTTGTATTATTAAATCTCGTAGGAATTGTGTTACCATCACCTGGAAAGGCAACAGAAAGAATGTTTAGCTGTGTGTAAGCACAGGTAATGGCACTGACATCTTCTTCTTCCCACCCCTATGAGCTATTGATTAGTTTAGTGCAGTTTCTCTTAACCTCTCATTTCATAACCTTCTTTCTCTTTTACTAATTATTTGAATCCTGTCTAGTGTAACTGATGTCTCTCTTTCATGCTCTGTAAGAAAATATCATAATTCATAGACTAAAGACTACGGCTCCAAAGTAAAGACCCAGCTATAAATTACCTGCTTATTCATGAGCTTCTCACTACCCATAAATTATATTTATTAATCCTATCTAAATGAACTAATGGCATTCTTAGGATGTATGTCATCATAGCACCTGAAGCCTCAGAGAACTCAATTGAAAAACTGTTTTGGGGTAATATATCTATCTTTTTCTCTTAATTTATCTAATGATAAATAAAAACACTTCTTAAAAGCTATGTTCACACATTTGTCACTGAGTCTCTCATCTATAGACTAAATATATCTATGTATTTGTTAGAAATAATTTATAAAAACTATTTTAACAAATATTTCAAATTTAGAAATTAGAAGAGCACAATAAAAACTAAAAAACCGTAAGAAAAGGGGTAAGTGTTTATAGATTTGTATTCCTTTGACCTTAATTATGTTGGACAGTCTAGAATTCAAAACAAAAAGTAACACTTGTTCTTTTTTACAAGACAATTGAAGGAGATATTTAAATTTAGTCATAGAAAAGTTTGATTTAAGACTACATTTTGACATCAAGACACCCAAGATAGCCAGCAGAGATCATGGAGCACCTCTCTAGAAAAGTGGCTCATCTCACCCTTTGGCACCGCCTGGCGATTCAATAAAAAGGAGATTCACTGGAGTTCCTGTCTCTCCATTTTCACCAGAGAGCCTAGATGGGAAATTTAAACTACATTCCTAACCTTAGGATTGTTAAAATTAGACTACCTAAATCTTTGTCATGAAATTATATGAAATATCTATGTCGTGTATGTCAGGAAAATACAGATTGGGTTAATAGCCCATTTCTACCTTTTCTTTCCACAACTGATGCAGGTCATCAGTACAAGTGTGACTATATACATGGCAAAAAAAGAATAAAGTGTTTTTGTAATTTGCTGACAAATACAAATATGTTTTTTGTCATATTTTATTTTAACTAAATTTAAAAAGTGGGGAGGAAGTGCAAACTATGTAATAGTTTCTCCCTGTTACAGCAATTTTAGAAGGGATAAATACAGTCCAAAGAAGTAACAATACTTGCCTTTCTGCAAGTTTTGTTCAGTAGTTTCCAAGGGTAAGAACTCATCCTGCCATGGTGAAGACACAGTTTTTGTTGATTGGTGTTTGTAAGGGTTCTGAATCCCATAATACTCTCCTACACATACCCAAGAGGGAAAAAAAAAGCCCTAAATTTTATTATATTGGAAGCTTTGCTTTTAAGGAAAGAATGATTAATTTCATATTTACCAGATTTATAGCATATATCCCTTATTGCTCTTTCCTCTTCGATATCTAAAACAGTCTTAGGCATCCAGCTAGAAACATCTGCAGGAAATATTTGTAAAAGATTACAAGATAACTATACAAAGACCTTCAACAATTCTTAATAATAAAATATGATAATTACTTTAATTTTTGTCTTTGGCTATTTTTGGTTTTGACTGCAACCTCTGCTTCTGGACTGAAAAATGATTACTTAATATTAGGTATTTTCAAGTGCAATGGGATTGCAGTTAAAACATATTTAATAAGCAAATGTTTGTTAATTCAAAAGGATTCAAAAATATCTCCAATATTCATTTTCAAAATAATCTTTCATTTATACCCACCAGAGAGTGCTTGTCACAAAACCTCTGCCCAAAGTTACTATCCTGTAATGCCTGTTGGCAGAGCTGGTGAGGTGAGTGCTCCCAATCTCTCTCAGATAAAGAAGGCTACGAAGATTAGCAAAGCCCTACTTTCTATATTGTTTAAGTGGCATAGTCAGGCTGAAACCAAGTTAGGAAGCACTTACAGGCTGGTCTACCAGCCAACCTGATGGGCAGTGGGAAAGTAAAAATGTGTTGGGGCAGCACAGTAATTTGCTGAATGCATGCCTGAAAGTAGGTAATTCTCTCACTTTTCACTCTCCAGGCATGTGTCATTTGTTCCTCACCTATGAATCTCTTATCTCTAAGAGAGATACAGTCAATGTCTTAACTGTAGTAACATATATGTATATATATGTAAATATATATACACAAAAACATTCAGTTCAACTAGTGGAGAGTTTTGTATCAATTCTCTTAGCTAGATTTAAGAATAACTTTCTCTGAAAAATAATACTGCCTACAGAGTTTGGTAAATCAGCTGAAAAAATTACTTAAGTTAAAGGCACAGAACTATCTTCTGTAAAAGAACTTTTGACTTCACCTCTGATGAGTGCATACAGCCCTTGTTCAAAAATTTGTTTCCCAGAAGTACCTCCTAAACTTGTAATTTCATCCCAAAATTTTGAAGACTCTTTGATGGCCATCTGAATTGGATCACAGGCGTTAGAAAATACTGCCTTGCTCACATCTGGTGACTATCAGTTCCAACATTTTAAAGATTAGCTAAAAAGTATTTAAAAAACCTTTCAACAACTCTTTTCTAAAAATGTAATGGTTATTATAACAAATCAGTTGTGAAGTACATTGCAAGAGCCGACAAAACCCTTTCAACTTGCTTATCAAAGAAAAAAAAACTGTTTACAGTTGTCTTCCTCATCATCATCCTCTTCATCATCCTCTTCATCATCCTCTTCATCACTGAGGTTTATAATCAGTGGAGGGTGAATTGGTACTAAAACATTCTCTTGATTTCTGAGTGAGTCCTGACGATGGGCTGGATGCAGAATGCCTCCTTGGACATCCTGTTTCAATGGCACATCTGCAGACAAGAACATTAGATTTACTTTGTCAGAAGGAAACGAAAGTATCACATCCAGGTTGACACCAGCAGGCATATTTCTGAAAACATTATCAGGATTAGGCATTATCTCGTGCAGAGTTGGGGAAGAGAGAACCTTTCAACTCCAGAAAGTATGAGAAACACAGGTGGCAGCTCCTCTGAATGGACACAGGCACTGCTGAATATAGACTTTTGAAAAGAGGAACATTTTCATCACTGCACTATTTTAAAAAGTTGGAAATATAGTGTATTAACCCCTAGAGCATCAACTTTGAATAATTTAGCAATGCTAAGCACAGGATTGCTCATTTTAAATTTGAAGACTTTTTTAATATCAAACTAAATCTCAATTCTCATTACTAGATAGGTACAAAACGTAGATTTTGTGAGGGAATATGATGTTCACAAAAATAATTTACACTCAATCAGAAAAAAATCAGAAAATATATTATTTTCCTAAGGAATTTATCTCCACACATAATATTTTCAGCAAAATGGCTTTAGTGCTGGGATAACACATTCCAAGAGCCAGGAAATACAATGGACTAAAAAGAAAAATGATGGAAAATGGTGAGTCTATGGGTGTTGTTCAAGCTGACTGATTTGCAGTCATAGTATTCTGTGCATTGTATTAAAAATATTGAAGTTTGATATATTTTCCAGTTGAAAAGAAAGTGTAGGCATTTTTGTATTACTCCAGTTGTTTTTATTTTTGTGCATCTCTTGCTTGCCTATGAGCAGCATGAGTATCACGTTAAACCTTTTCTCATAACATGATTGCAAATCAGATTTGTTGTATCTCATGTGAGAAATGTGTAAGATACAACATTAACTTGATAGAGCCTTTTTCACTGTTCAGAACAGGCTATTTTTAGCTCCAGGTAGAATAAGCCAGCTCAAACTTAAATTAGTTTGACAAGATTTTTAAGTATAAGAACAACAAAAATACAGGTTTAGTATTTGCAATGCTATTGTGGCGCACACAGGCTTTGTGCATATTTCAGTAAGAAGTAAAAGGGTTTGGTCTGTTTTCTAGCTGTGATTGTTGCACATTGCTCTCACACAGGATACCCTTGCCCACAGTGGCTTTTGGGTACAGTTTCTGACTTGCACCACAGGCAAAAGCGTGCCTGTGCTGTGTAAGTGGCAGCTGTGCTGTAGACATTATGGGCACTCAGAAAAACAGCACTCCAGGTCTTGCCTTGATCCTGTGTGCCTAGTTAGGCTCCACATGCCCAGATATGACAGGCTACATTTTCCTGGGGCAATTTCAGGAACACCAGGTTTCATGGTGACTTGTTCTCCGCACTCCTGCTTCTGACATCTGTCTTTTTTCTTTGCTCTGGACTCTTACTTATCATGTTTCCAAGTTCCAGCTGTATACCAGGATTTCTGGTAGTCAAGAGCTCCTCTTAGAAATAGATGAGGGAAAAAACCCAACTTGCAATGGTGGAGTTTTCCACAAATAAGAGTGCTGCCTTACACACTATTACTGTACTTCAGTAACATGTAACCAATGTTCAAGTCCGAAATTTTTATTCAAAACAACAAACTGGAAATATATCTGCACAAACAGCTCTTGAATCTGATGCTACTTCTACAACTGTCGCCTCATCCACACGTTGTGCTCTGTCAACAGATATTGGTGTCCTACCAACCTCCTCCTCCCACCACACACACTACTTTTGATTTCTCTTAAATTATTACCTGCATACTAACCATTTGAACTACCAGAGATATATTTAATCTATCAGAAAATCAAGTTAAACGACATTTTTATTCCATGGATTTCAGCAACCTGAATGTGACTTCATCTTTTAAATCACTAATAAGTATGAAGATTCATAATATGACTGCTAAAATAATTCATGTGGCAATCTTATTCAAATACCTTTCTTTCCCTTAAACTTGCTGGGATAGCAGATCATACCTGACTGATTCACCATGGTACATTTCTTGACCTTACTATATATTACATAAGCACTGGAAGGACATTTTTGTCTATTTTGTTACTCTAATGAACAAATTGTTGAGAAAATATTTTTACTCACTGTTACTAGGTGGCAAATAAAGTCCATTTATATTACGGGGTTTTCTGTGAAAGAAGTCACAGCTTATCCTCCTACAGCCTACGGGCTCTGTCTCCCAGAAACAGGAGAACTTGCTGTAGTTTTGCTGCAGGAGAAAACAGTTTTCAGGTGTTGTAAATTTAACAATCAAAATGGAATAAATGGATTAGTACATGGTGTGAACATAGGATTGAATATATGACAGTTCACACTGCTATAAATATATGACCAAGATTTTGCAGGACCACATTCTTATAGTTCACAACATTTCAAATTATCTTTTATGACTGTTATCATAAGCTCTAGATAGCTCGAAAGTTATTGAGTCAGGTCAATGGTGTTTGGTGATGTAAAACTGTTTCTAGATTAGAATAGGAGTAAGACAGTCTACTTAGTTTACTGCAGAATTCTCATGAGCTGCTGGGAGGAAAAAAAATCTCATTTTACTGACGTGGCTGAGTTTACTTTTCTGTACAATGGAAAAATCAGATCGATCTCCAGTGAAATGTGCTGTACAACTGCAAATCTTGCACTAGTACTGCCTTACTAGTGGACATGAATCTATGGGAAAACACGGGGTAAGAAACAAAACCCAGAAAGATTCCCAACAAAAACTGAAAAAAAAATTGGGGGTTGATGTTGGCACTGCTACCATTACACTATTTGCACCATCTTTTAGCTTCAGCTGTTTTTAAAGATGACAAATAAAAACCTAATGGGAATAATATACTGTCTACATAGATTTGTTTAATTATTTTTTCTTTACTCACACATATAGTCATACGGATGCTGTTGGTCTATTGATCAATGTGGCACCAGCTAAAAGGTCTGCACAATATTGCAGATAGTCCTTTCACAGGTCACTTCTGTTAGTCATACATAAAATTATTGTTCTGCATCTCTGTCTTATCAGAGTTTGCAGTTTTTAGCATGATCTCTGATACTGCAATCCACTTATTATTATAACCTGAGGTATCTTTCTCAAACATATGATAAACTTGTAATTCCAAAGAGGCAACTGCTCATGAGCTTTACCCTGAATACGCAAACTCAGGTTTACATCCCCGATGTGAATGGCATCCTATCTGAGAATTGCAAATGCCAGGTTGGGGGTTATTTCTGAATGAGTTTCTGAGTAATTTTTTAAATGAAAACAAGGCCATACTTGAAAATATTGGACTATTTGGAAGCAGGTTTCTCTCAGTTCCAGAAATTAAGAGCTATGTCTAAGAGCAGCATCTCTAAAAACTTTTGGATTGTAGTCAGTACAGTTGGGTCACCCCCTGAGACACAAAGCCCATCTCCCAGGCATTAACACCTAAATTCCTGACCCTTAAAAATGGATGGAATAATCAAGAGCCCTAAACCCATCCCTGGATTTTTACCAGGTGGAATGCAAGTACTTTGTTGAATTAAAGCTATCAGCACTCAGGCAAATCATCTTATCCTGAAAGCAGTTTTCTTCCAAATACCAAACCTTCAGATGAAATAAAACTCAGTGGATAGTGTAGCTAAAACAAAAAATAGTTGAATGAAGCATGTGGTACCTTCTCCATGTGGTTGAACTGTTGAACTGAACTGAGAGCAGTTGTTAGCCAGGATGGAATGTTACATTTTAACAGTTGCCAACTGCTCCTCCAGCTTGGGACATCAGCATGATGCTGCTACATGACCTGTCCAGGCTGAACATCTTCCTTTCTTGCTATTGCATCCAAGTAAAATATAGAAATCAGATTGTTTCAAAGAGTCACCCATTCTGGTGCTTTTTTAATGTGAAATTGAACAAACCAATTTAGTGAAGCTTAAATAGTACCTAACTTCTTGCTGATGTAACTGTGGTCTTAAAAACAAATCTCTGATACCACAAAGACACCACAGCCTGCTGGGCAACAACAGTCAGAGGGAGGAGTGAGAATATGCGTGAGAGAAAGAACCCTTGGAGACCTAGGTCGTGGAAGAAGAAGGGTAAGAAGGTGCTCCAGACGCCGGGGCAGAGAGTGACTCCTGCAGCCCGTGGTGAAGACCATGGTGAGGCAGCTGTGCCCCTGAAGCCCACGGAGATTCACGGTGCAGCAGAGATGGACCTGCAGCCTGTGGAGGGCCTCACGCCAGGGCAGGTGGCTGCACCCAAAGGAGGCTGTGACCCCATGAGAAGGCCGCGCTGAAGCAGTTTCCTGGCAGGACCTATAGACGCAGGAGTCTATAGAGGTCTACTGTCGCAGGAGCCGGCGCTGGGGAGAGCGCAGCTGCCCGCGATCGGGCCGAGCCGGGCCGGCCGAGGGCAGCCATCGCGTCGCTGGGCCTGATGTTGGGCGGAGGCGGCCCCGCCCCGCGCAGCAGCAGCAGCTGCAGCAGCAGCGGCGGACTCCATTTCCCGTGGAGCAGCGCGGGCGGGCCGGCGGAGGCGCGGCGGCGGGCGCAGGCGGCCGGGGCCATGAGGCGGCGGGGCGCGGTGCAGCGCAAGGTGCCGTGTCTGTTCGTCACCGAGGTGAAGGACGAGCCCTCGGCCAAGCGAGAGCGACAGGTGGATGGGGCAGCACCGAGACGGGAGGGCGGGGGCAGGCAGGTGGGGTTAGGCCCGTGCCCGAGCCCGGGGAAATCGCTGGGCCGCGGCTTGGAAGCACGGATATCGTCAGACCCCCCCGGCCACAGCCGAGTGGCGAGAAGGTCGGCTGTAGATTTAAGGGAACCTCACGGGAGAGGTTTGCTTACTCTTCTTCCGCAGAAATGCAGGGAAGAAGGGCCGTCTGAGTGCCGTGTCAACTCAGCCTCACTGTATGCACTTGCTTTTCCTGGCAAGAGCATACAGGTGTTCACTCTGGTGCAGTGTTTGCTTTTTCTAAGTGAAGGCCACTCCAGTATGACCGCACGGAGGGCCTGTGTGAAACCATCCTGCCATTCCCACCTGTTAGCCTCGTAAGAAGAAAAATGAGCTTCTATCCCTTTTGGTGGTGTTTGTTTGGGGTTTTTTTTTTTTTTTCCCCTTTGTGGTTGTTTTCTTTTGGGAATATCAGTCTTGTGACAGAAGAAAAATGAGGCGGTGAGATGTGGACAGATTGGAGCGGCACTCACCTGTCTAGCTGTAGACCTCTCGCTTGTTTTCCCTGATTTTAGTAGCAGCTGCGTAGTGAACTTGAATGCACCTCTCGGTGACCTTCTCCCATTGGTGATCGGATTCTGGATAAGAGAGCTGAAATGGTTGCCAAAATGACAGTAACGTAATTGTTCAATTCAGAGTTAAACCATCTAAATAATGGTAATGTAAGGGTACCTCTCTACACTGGTGATTCTTTGAACAGAAAAACCTAACAGGGTATTAGATCTGGAACTGGCACGTGCTATTTTTTTTTTGGTTGGTTTTGGTTTGGGGTTTTTTGTATTTTTTTGTTGTTGCTTTGATTTGGTTTTTATTTTGGTTTTTAAAGTTCAGGCAAGGATAAAACATGCTTATGACGGGTAGGGAAGAAAACGGGTGGTAGTGGTGTTAAAACCAATGGGAATGTTTTCTCACTACCCTGAAATTTTTAATGTAGTCTTCATGTTATGGTTTGTTACGGTTACACATCTTATAACTATATTATGAAACAGTGATGTCATGTAACACAGGTTCTCATTTTATGAATTTCACATTCTGTTTCAAGACTTTTGCAAGACAAGGACTTGCTTTGTGTTTTGCTAGCAGAAGGAGTTGAGATTAAAATTGACTGGGGAGAGAAGAGGGAGCTATGATGATTATAGAGAAGACGATTTGAATCCAAACACAACTGATTGCATGTTTGCAGTGAAACCGTTAGAGAAGCTGTACAAAAGTCCTAGAAATTTGTACTAGTTGAGTGTTTACGATCCACAGATCATATATTTCTTTGCTCTTTTGAAGCACGAAAGTGTTTAGCTGACATCGCTGGTACTGTTTGATACCAGGGTACTTTTGCCACCTTGCAAAAGCACACCTGCTCTGTATTGCACTAACATGGCACTATTGACTTTCATCTCCAAACTGAAAGCTGGGGAAAGCTAGTTGTGAGGAATTTCTATTGCCACCCTAATGAAGGAAGGTGGATCTCAAAATGCTGCAGTGTTGGACTGGAACCCTTCTAGTTCATATGCCCTGTTTAAAGTGGAAAGCAAAGTCATCTCTAAATAATAATCAAGAATGGGAAAGATGGAGAGACTTTACAAAGAGATTGCTCTGGTTCTTTGGTCTTAGAGTAATTTGCAAACTATCAGGTTTTGAAGAACCTATTAGAAATCAGCTCTGTAATGGTAATACTTGCTGGATTTATAGAGGCCAACTGTAAGGAGCAGGAATCTGTATGAGAGCAAGGCAGTAACATAGCCACTTGTCTTCTTTTCAGCCATTTAAAGTTTTGGCAACTGACACTATAACTGGAAAGGCATTAGAGGCAGATGTACACAGTGCAGTTCCTACTGAAAAGGTGGATGGAACCTGCTGTTATGTAACAACGTATAAAGGTAATAAGGAAGATCCATTTGCAGATTTCTCATGCTGACTAGAACTCTTTTTACTTAGTTTTCACTTTTTTTTTTGTATGATTTATTTACAGGTGGTGTGAATTCAAGTGTCATTAAGCATTGTCACCACAAAGAAATAGTTACCATAGACTTAGAAGGTGTTTCTAAAGTTGTTCTAGCATTTACTCTCTAAAATACATTAAGTATGATTTAAGTGAATATGAACATCCAGGAACTATTCCTGTTTTTAAACTTCCTATTAGTAAGTCTTCTTTGCAAACTGGGTCATCTATAATAGAATGTCTAATTTCCTTGGGGGATGTATAGAAGTACAGAGGTTGGGAGGAAATGAGAAGACTGTGGTTCATTGACTCATTAGGGCTCATGCCTTCACTTGCAGTTTTAAGGAAACTGTGTTACACTAGGCAAGACTGTACATAGAATCTAAAATAGATTTGGAAATTCACAAAGAGTACTTCGAATTTAAATAGTGGGTGGCTTTGCTTATAAAATTTCTCTAGTGGCAAGTGGGAATTCCTGTCTTGCCTATTAGTAGTGGATTTCAGTACTCTGCAGCGTATGGTCACCTCAGTAAAGTGCTGGTTTTATCTTTGGAAACTCGTAGGACAACCCTACCTATGGGCCAGATTGGATCGAAAACCCACCAAACAAGGTGAAAAAAGGTTTAAACGATGCCTGTATTCATTGGAAGATTGCAAAGGTGAGTGAAGATTTCTTTCTTTCTTTCTGACAATGTAAGTTATCCAGTTAGAAAAACAACTAGGCTCACATGGGAAATGTCAGTGATCCTGCTCCAGTTTTTTTAACATCACCCTTTACATTGAAGAGCTTTAAACTGGAATAGGTAGCTAATTTTTAATCTTAATTTTTAAACCTTTAAATTTCTTAAAGGCTAAATACATCTTTAAACTATCCTAATTAATTGTAGACTACTTGAGTGTGACAGATGTTGGTGTTCGTACGAAGTAACTGGGACTACTGTCTGTAAAAAAAGGTTTAGATCAGTGGTATTTTGATAATTGCATTGAAAGACAACTAAAACAAACTTGGTTAACAGTTTGCCAAAAACGAAGTGTTGCATTTATATGTCTAGAATTTGTTTGGAATATTGAAGAGGATTTCAAGCCTGTTCCAGATACCTGGATTCCAGCAAAGGACATAGAGTTCTGTAACGGCAATCCTTTGCCCGATGAAAATGGACATATGCCAGGTACCTATGATGCAGCACAGGTAAAACTGGGGAAAGGTGTGTGTGAATTTCTGAAGTGAATTAGAATTAGTTCTAGAGTTAAAAATTGTAGTTAACATATTCAGAAAAAAAATTGGAATGTCATTCATTCACTGTCCAGAAAGGCTTTGTTCTTCTGACACATGGAAATAATTGCAGTTTGCTGTAGAAACTTACAGGCTTCAGCTGAAGGCATAATTGTCACATTTGCATTCTTCTGAGATACAACATTCTGTTTGTAGTTAATTGTAGGTGTTTTTAACGCATGTAACGGCTTCTAGCATGCATTTAATAACTTCAGGTATTTACTTTGTTAAAATGTAGTGTTTTCTCGTAGGTTGGGTGCCCGTGGAGAAGAATAGTAAGCAGTATTGCTGGCACTCATCTGTTGTAAATTATGAGGCTGGAATAGCACTGGTATTAAAACACCATGCTGACCCAGGGCTTCTGGAAATCAGTCCCATGCCATTATCAGAAATTTTAGAACAAACACTGGAGCTTATTGGGACTAATATCAATGCAAATCCATATGGTAAGTTCATATAGTCTGTTCTTAAATACTTTTTTCTGTAGTGGTATTTTTGTGTGAAATCAGTGCATTTGCTTGTGTAAATTTTTTAAAAGAGTTTTCCAGCAGCAACCTTCTTCAAAAGGAGAGAAAGTGCTGGCTGAAGGAACTCTCACCCAAAAATATTCATCTTAGAAAGTTGAGCTGTCATGGGACTAGTTTTGTCTATTAAACCTCAGTTACTATAAAAATGCATTGCTTTGGTCTTTCAAAAAATACTTTGACTAGAAAAACTGTTGTAAATATTACTATTAAAATACTAGTAAAATTGTTTAAGTTTGTTTCTTGGAGCCTTCACTTTTTTACATGCTCTTTTGATGAATTGAAGTAGAAAACTTTAGGGGCTCCAAAAATGGTTCAATAAAGTTAGTCACAAGTTGCAATTTTTAAATTATGAGATAGGAATTTTTTTAAGGAAATGTAATTTAGGCTAAATTTCAGTTGTGGCTTCTTCCTTTAAAGGCCTTATAACAAGAAACCAATTACATATGGGCACAAGTGAGTTCTAACTTCTGTGCTTTGCTGTTAGGATAACTTGCAAGGATGGATGGGAAAAACAGTCTTACCTGATCCTAAGCATTTCCTCAGTATGCATAAGAATCACAACAAAAAGTTCTAATAGCTGTGTTCTTAAATGAAGATTTATGTTAACATGAAAAGGCAATGCAGTTGTTAACAGCCCAGTTCTAAGTGTTCATGCAGATTTTCAGGAACTAAGGTGTTTGTGCCATTGATTGTGATCTGAAGCGTGAAGGATTTAGTTGGTAGCTTTATGGTGACTGAGGAGGTGACCACAAGGAAAAAACAGCTGTATAAATCTCTGGGTCATGTTTATTTTAGACAAAGGAGGAAGAGGTTTTAATAAATATAAATTAAAACCTGAGAAGAGACAGATGCTTTTGGCACTTAAAAATGTAATTAACTATTCTGTTAAAGACAGGACAATGTTGTAATGTAATAGAAACTTACCTTTACAGAGTGCTTTTAAGATGTCTGCAATAACAAAAGTGAGGAAACACAGTAACTAGGAGGAAGGTTTTTGTTTCTTTAAACTTTAAACGTAGGATTAGGAAGCAAGAAGCACCCTGTACATCTTCTGGTCCCACATGGAGCATTTGAAATCAAGAATCCACCTGCTTTGAAGCAAAATGACATACTGTCGTGGTTTGAAAGCTGCACGGAGGGTAAAGTTGAAGGAATTGTGTGGCACTGCCATGATGGGTGTTTAATCAAGGTAAGTATGTGGATGGACATGTGGAAAGCACTGCAATAATTCATAAAATGTGAAGTACTGTATTCATTTTTTGTCTTGTTGTCCAGATTCTTTAATAGTAAATGTTCTCCAACAAGTGAGATGACAGTAGAATTAGTAAAGCCACTGAATCACTACAAGGACAACATAACATACTGAACTTTCTCATTCCCAACATGCCAGTAAAGTAACTGAGAACCTATTTTCTTGCCTTTCTATATAGGAATCATTAGTTTTAAAGCTTAATTTTTGTATTTAAAAATTAAGTTCTCATAATGTTGACTAATAGAAAAAGTATTATTAATGTGATTTTTTGATGAATTAGCAAGTTTGTGTTATTTCTTAAACTGTGGAGGACACCTTGGTTCTGGTTTGCCTTTTGCACTTTGTTGTCGTTCACAGTATAGAGATAACTTATGAATGGTTTTAAGTGACTGATGGAGAAGATCTTAGAATCCACAAACACCTACACACTTCCCAAGCTGGGAATTGTTGTGCTACTCTATCAAAATGGCTGAACTGATCTTCTTTCCTTTTCTTTTAGCTCCATCGCCATCATCTTGGTTTACCTTGGCCACTTGCAGAGACGTACCTGAATTCTCAGCCTGTTGTAATTTCTTTTAATAGAACTAAATATGACTATGACTTTGAACCAAAGAGTTTGTTTCACCATTTTTCAGTGTTGGATGGACAAAGATTTGACAGACTCAAAGATATCAAGTTTGATGCTTGAAATGATTTTTTTCTTTTAAGTTAATTGTTGTATGTCCTGCATTCCTTATACTTGTGTCTACCACAGAATTCTTCATGAATACTCTTCTAGCTTAGGCAACAGCCCAGGTACTACTGTATAATTTTAAGTTTATCCTAAATGACTGGCTTTAAATAACAAAGATCTGACACCCAGAGCAGAGATCTAGCTTCCAGCATGTTTATTTTATCAAAAATCCTTAATTTTTGAACCCATTCCTGGAAACTGTTAGCATTAAGTGTAGGAAGTATGTTTTCTACCACTGTCTGGTCCTAAAAGCTTTACTAATGAATGCAATCAACTGGAAAAGTTACATAGGTTGTGCTTCTTCAAATGTAATTATTATGACGTTATTGTATGTAGGTTTGAGACTTAGCATCAAGTTTCTTAACAGTAAAAGGACATATTTCAGGTGGGACCAGAATTAGTTCTAAAATTTGACAATTTTTTTTGAAGTTGTAAGTTTCTTACAGGGGAAGACTTCCTGGTATCATTTAACTGTACATCTGCAGCATTATGCTATTATTTAAAAACCCAATTTATCTATATTCTACAGGCACTTGCACTATTTTGGGACAAAAAGAGTAAATAGTAGAAAATACGCTAGTTTTATTTTGGAGAGCCTAGTAAGTGGAGAGAGACAAGACTTGGCTTAGTAATTTTACAACTGTGTCTCAATTAGAAAACTTCATCAAGGGCATATTAAGTAAGATAAGGTATATAAATAATAAAGGTGAGACTGAATGATCATTTGAGTTGCCTTTATTTCATCTCTGCTATAAAAGTATACATCCAGCAATATAAAATAAACAAAGTGAAAAATCAGTTATGTACAAAAATACCATTGGTTTGGCTGAAATAGTATAGATTCGTTTTCAGTTCTTTGTTCTTGGACTTTTTAACATGAAGGTAAAAATAACCAGGGATGTAAGAAGAGACATCCAGCACACTGACCCTGAGTTCAGAGTTAAACATTATTGTTGCACAAGACAACAAGAGCAAATTACATATTCTTAGTGATCTGGGCCTTAGCATACTTAGTATGCTGACAGTTTAAAGATTTATTAACTTTTAAGAGAAGCCCAAGGTTTCAAGTTCACCTGACACCTTATTACCCAAATTAACTGTTCTGAATTAAAATATGTTATTGCACAGGAGCTGGGAGAGGTAAAATTTGCTTCTATTTTGACTGTTGTGTATAAATACTGGCCATGAACTGCTGAATAATCCAACTCTGCACTCCTAGGTGTGTGCAAACTAACATAACTTTAAGAGACTTGTATAATCCCAAGATAAATACAGACAATTTTATTTTTTGTATCAATGATGAGGATACTGAACACTACCCTAATCAACAGAAATGTTGCCTATCCTGAATGCCAAACTCTTCATAAAGCTGCTTCAATCTCTCTTCTAAGATTATATTTTTTTTTACTTCTTCCTTGTAGTTATATTTTAGATCCTCAAGTTCTTCAAAAAAGGAAGGACTGTAGGTTTCTAGCTCTCTTCTCAGCTCTTTTGTCTCTTCCTATTGAAAAGAATGAAGGAATACCACAGTTATCCAGAACTTTGTTAACACCACATAACGCTTTTTTTTGCCTTTTTCTTGAGGGATTATATGGTAAGAGAATGAGGATCTTGTCTAGAAGCAAAAAACTCTACCCATAAACAGCACCTTCACTAAAAACAAAATAGGCTTTGTAAACAATGTTTAGAAATTGACTGTGTCATTAAATATTAATTTAACTATTAAACAGCTCTTTCTAGCTAACCATAATTTTGCTTATTATCTTGCCTAGGATGATCCATGCAGCTCACCTTTAATTGCTGTTTTTCGAGCTCTGAAACTTCCAGCTGTGACTGGAGGTCAGCCATTTCTGTCATGAGTTTGTCAATTTTATCCTTCTCTACAGTTTCATTATGTCCTGCAAAAATAATCGTTTTTAAAGAAATTTTAAGTAGTGAAAACCCAAGGCACAAATAATCTTGTTTCAATAATTCTGCATCTCCTGAAAGGTGAAACAGTTCGATGTTTGGTGATCCTAGTTGGTTTTATTTAAGTCACCTGGGCTTTTTCTTAGTTCTTATACAAATTAGGCAGTCATGTCTAGTTCCTGTGACTGAATACAGTAGCCCAGTGGTGAGTCTGTTGATAAATACAATATGTACACTTCCTCTGAATTAAATGCAGGAAGTTTGGAAATACTGTAAGGATCTTCTTGCATGTATTCATCTTTCAATAGGGTTAGTCATATGGCAGTATGCTGCTCCATAGTGCTCTGCTTTCCCATGGGACTGATGTGTGCTAGGTCTTAAATCCTTCACAGAGCTGGTAACTGGACATAAACACTCATTCTCTAGCATCTTGGAACCCAAAGCAAAAGCTGTAGGGAAGAGGATTTCAGTGAATGACTGACATCTTACAGTCTTTTGAGGTTAATAAAGCAAGTGGGGGCAGGAACTACACACCTTCTTGTGAGGGGAAAATCATACAAAATTTACAGCTTCTTGCTCGAAATAATTGATTATTGAGATTTTTACTGAAAATTCTCTTCAAAAGCTTGTATATGTACTCAAAAATCCAAGACCTTAATCTGCTTCAGTTTACACTACTTCATCATTAATCTACTTCAAATAATTCTGTGGATTTATTATCACTGTGCACACACATATTAAGTAAAAGTAGTTTTAGACCCTAAATACAAGAAGATCTTTATTTTTAGGTATTGAAAGTTATTACCAGCTGCAGGATCTTCACTTGTAGAGGGGTGTCTTTCGTGCTTATAATCCTCCATCTGGTGCACTAGTTCTGCTTTTTCTTTCTCTAATTGATTATTAGTT
>WAAE01024210.1:0-19123 GCA_013400495.1 Nicator chloris
CATAACATGTATCTATAACAAGACTTGTGTGATGTCTTGAAAGAGACTTGCACGCTCTATAAAATCATAGCTGTCCAGTGTGTCAGGTTGTAGTAGTTTCAAGTTCGCCTATTTCTGTTTCCCGAATTATGTGTAGTGGTTTGAGTGTCTACTAGAATTATTTACTCTTTTTCCGCTCTGAGATAGGATTAGGAGAAATGCAAAGCAGGCTCAAAACTTAAAGGGTATAAAGACAGGTTTATTAACACAACTACAAGAGAGAAAAAAATAATAGGAATCAGAATAAAACCTTCAAAACACTTCCCCTCTCCCCCAACAGCTTCCTTTCCCTTCTCACGGACAAGGTACAGAGATAAAACTTGGAACTCCTGGTCAGTTTACCACCTCTACAGTAGTCTTTCATCAGTTCTTTTAGAGAGAGGTGTCTCTTTTGGTCTGCTATGGAAACTTCCCACAAGAAAGAACAGTCCTCTTGTGGCTTTTAATTCTCACAAAAGCAGCCGCTCGGGAATCTGCATTTGTGAAGTCCCTCCCATCTTACACAGCCTCCCACAGCTGCATATGAGCCATAAAACTCATGGGGTATCATTTTAAAGATGAACGGTTCCAAAAGCAAAGGTTTTCTTCATCTCTAGGAACAGAGATCTTTTCTCTTTCTGGGAGCAGATCTTCATTTTCATCTCATCTCTCTCTCTTTCTGTTCAAGCTTCTCATAGGATCACAGCTATTTCAATATTTGCTTAGTCCACCACAAATACCTTTGCTCAGATCTACAATTTGAATACACTCATCTCCCCAATGCATATTTTTCCACGATTTAAAGGAATATTCTAGTATATCAGAGTCCATTACCATGGCTCACAAGACTTTCAGCCTAAAACCAAGGCATCTTCTCGTTCTCTTCCATCTAAGATGTAACTCTTCCTTCACTGACTTTGATGTCTTCATATTGTCTCTCTACATGTCTCCACTCAATTTTTTCTCTCACTCAGAGAGGATTTAATGTTTTGCAAGTTTCATCTTTGCAGGAAAGAGTTACCATTCTCGCCCAGGCCTGCAGAGGTCATGATAGTTCCTGCCGGGCAGTGCCGAGCCGCCCCTGGTCTTAGGCTGCATGATCTTTCGCGTGGCTGGGCCCCTCCCTCGGCAAGGGGTCTTGGTAGTGGTGGCTGGAGTGCGTTGGGGAGGGGGGGGGGAAGGCAGCTAGGAACTCACAGCAGCATGCCTGCGTCTGGAGTTCCCCCCCTTCCTCTGCCCGGCAGCTGCTGGGGGGGGCCTGGCCGGGCCCTGCTATGCCTCCTGGGCCGCGGCTTTAGCGGCAGGATGTTAGCAGCCGCTCGGACCCGATCCGGCCGGGACGGGGCTTCTCACCTTCCCTCCCCCTGCCCGGCAGTCATCGGGCCCGGTCTGGCCGGGATTGCTGCAGCGGCAGGGCCCGGCCAGGCCGCGCCAGGCCTGCGGGGGAGAGGGCCACGCGGTGGAGCGGGGCCAGCCCCTCTGGCCCCTATTACCTCTTATCAGACCGGAAGAAAAGAGAGCTTCTCGGGATTTTCTCCGATTTTTAACCTGTGTTTTTACAGAGGCATATCATCTTTCTAGTGGCTACACCAGATGTCAATATTCAAACCTAGTCACTGATTGTTTTTGCTATAACTTTCTTGGAAAAATCACTTCCTTGCAAAACCAGCACACAGGTCACCCAGATTATTTAATAAAGGATAGAAGCATGAAGAGCAGAGTTTAATGTGTTAATTTTGATGTTTCTTTTTCCCAACACTGACCAGACTTGAAATCGCAGCCTCAACCATCCCCAGTTCTAAGCCATCTGACCCAGCGACAGCAACAACAAACACAGACAGCCCCTGTTCCTCCTCCTGGGCTGGAGTCCTTCTCCTCCCAGGTAAAACTCCACAAGCCATCACCAGTAGACACCTCTACCACTGTTAGCAAAATGTTACAGCTCCCCACTATATCTATGGATAACCAGGAAGTGACGGCCCACCAAACCCAGCAGAAGCAGATAAAACCACCAAAACGAAGGATAACTCCAGCATCCAAGGTGGGTAATTGAGTTTGTCCTTAGTAAACATATAAGCATACAAAAGCTTGTATCAGCAATAGTATGGTGAGCAGGACCAGGGAAACAATTGTCCCTCTGTACTTGGTACTGGTGAGGCCACACCTCAAGTCCTGTGTCCAGTTCTGGGCCCTTCAATTCAGGAAGGATATTGAGGTTCTGAAGCAAGTCCAGAGAAGGGTAATGAAGCTGGTGAAGGGGCTGGAGCACAAGTCCTATGAGGAGCAGCTGAGGGAGCTGGAGGGACTTACTCTGGAGAAAAGGAGGCTTGGGGGGGACCTTCTCCCTCTCTACAACTAACTGACAGGAAGATGGAGCCAGGCAGGGGTCGGTCTCTTCTCCCAATTAACAATTGACAAGAGGAAATGGCCTCAAGTTGCGCCCAGGGAGGTTTAGATAGGATATTAGGAAAAATTTCTTTATGGAAGGGGGTGTCAAGCATTGGAACAGGCTGCCCAGGAAGGTGGTGGAGTCACCATCCTTGGAGGTATTTAAAGAACATGTAGATGTGGTGCTTAGAGACATGGTTTAGTTGTGGACCTAGATTAATGGTAGGGCTTGATCTTAAGGGTCTTTTCCAACCTTAATGATTCTATACATAAGTTTCTAGGAAGAAGGAGAGCAAAGACCATGGTCTGTTTCTTGTTTATAAAGCAGGAAATTCAAAGCTGAATAGTTTTTAGGTTCAAAATACGGTGATGTCTTTTCCAAGCATATATCTACTTGTTCTGTGTTGAAAATGACTGTTGCTATGTGATTTTCGGATTGACTTAGTAGCCACAAGATGAATATTGGCTGAGGGGGATGATCACAGATGACACTTTGATATTGTAGAGTAGTACGGCTTGCTCTTTCAGCTCCGGAACAGGGTACAGAATCAATGAATTAATTTCAGGTTACAAGAATGTAGTTAATTTATGTAAAGTGGGGGGTTGTCACAGGTCTAGTTAGCAGCAAAGGCTGAGCCAGTAACTGAAGAAGCCTGTAGTTAAGGGACAAGAGTGTCAGTTACTTATATCTTTAATACAGATAGTGCATGCAAAGGAATTATGTTGGGTTTTTTCCTCCTTTAAGATTCCTGCCTCTGCAGTGGAGATGCCTGGATCAGCAGATGTGACAGGATTAAATGTTCAGTTTGGAGCTTTAGAGTTTGGATCAGAGCCTACACTCACAGAATTTGGATCAACTTCAAGCAGTGAGAATACCAGCCGGGCAACCAACAATAGCTTGTACTCAAAATCTATCAAGTATGTGTGAGTTCCTCTCCTGCATTCTTGCATGTCTTCTTTAAGGGGTCAAGTTTGTGCCAAAAACATCAAGGCAGAATTGCCATGTAATGAGAGGGGGAAATATGATGACATGTAAGGTGAATGTGTGCCCAGGTGGCCAAGAAGGTCAATGACATCCTGGCCTGTATCAGCAATAGTGTGGCCAGCAGGACCAGGGAAATGATTCTTCTCCTGTACTTGGCACTGGTGAGGTCACACCTCGAGTCCTGTGTCCAGTTCTGGGCCCCTCAATTCAGGAAGGACATTGAGGTGCTGGAGTGAGTCCAGAGAAGGGCAACAGAACTGGTAAAGGGTCTGGATGCATGTCCTATGAGGAGCAGCTGGGGCAGCTGGGTATGTTTAGTCTGGAGAAGAGGACACTCAGGGTGGACTTTCTCACTCTACAACTCCCTGACAAGAGGGTGGAGCCAGGTGAGGGTTGGGCTCTGCTCCCAGGGAACAAGGGACAGGACAAGAGGACAGAGTCTTAATCTGTGACAGGGGAGGTTCAGGTTGGACATTAGCAGGAATTTCTTCCCAGAAGGGGTGATTAGACATTGGAATGGGCTGCCCAGGATGGTGGTAGAGTCACCGTCCCTGCAGGTGTTTAAGGAAAGACTGGATGTGGCACTTAGTGCCAAGGTCTGGTTGACAAGGTGGTATTTGCTTATAGGTTGAACTCAATGATCTCAGAGGTCTTTTTCAACCTAATTGATTCTGTGATTCTGTGTTTTCTGTGGATGACATCTTAAAGAAGAAATTTATTTTCTAATTACAATCAAAATCTCCCTGGATGGGTCAGTGTGAAGCTGGAGATGACATGAATGTATATAACCTTATAATCAAGCTACTCTTTATAAAATTGCTATTTTGTGTTTAATTTTCCTGATTTTCAAATTTGTTTGAGGATTTGTTCCTCACAACACTATTTTTTTTCTGCTTTTTGGTCCAAGAGAGATGACCTTTGTACCATATATGAGTATTAGTAGATTGGCACCAGATTACAAATCTGATGCTTCTATGGGACGAGAAAAAAAGCCAGTCTTTCATTATGTCGAACCTCTTACTAAAATGGTAAAATGGCCAACGATAAATGATGATAAATGTCAACATACTAGTAACCCATTTTTTCTTCCTTATTCATTCAAAAATCGGCTTCAGTAAGAAGTTTCCCAAAGTTAAATCAGAAATATTCTTAAAAATGAACTTTCACAATAATTTCTAGTTCTGTAAACTAAAAAAAAAAAGCTGTTTAGAAAGTAAAACAATCCTGCATGTTTTAAAGTATTTTTCCTCTGCATAGTTCTGTTAGAATGCTACTTTAATGACAGAATTCTGTTGTTAAAAGAGACTGTGTGTTTCTCATCATATACCAGACTTTATTGCTCTACTTGTTTAAAAAAGAGTTTATGTTCATTAATATGTCCTTTGAGAAGGTGAAAATAACATGACCAAAAAAAGTGCTTGTATGTAAACTCTTGTTTTGGTTGGGCTGGTAGGAGGAAGATGAATGGTGCTTAGTGCAGCTGATGGTTTTGAAGCAGTGATTACTGGGGACCAAAGTAAAATTATATATTTTTTCTCATTATTAGATTTTCTGGTATAAATAATGGAGATTTGACTGCATGTTTAAGGTAATTCTAGATAACTATATAGGAGCTGATATTTTCACAAAGGTATTTGAGATGTAGTTTGCCACGTTGATAAATAACTCTTACTTTTTCCAGTGATCCTTTGAATACCTCTCTGCCAATATCCAATACAGTACAGGAGTCCACCTACACAACTTCTGCCATCAGCTCTTCCAGTCTGACCTGCTCATCCCAGAGCGCTAGCCCAGTAACAACTTCCTCCTATGACCAGACTTCTGTGCATAGCAGGATAGTGTACCAAAGCTCCATGGCTCCGTCTGAACCAACCCCTGTTGCAGTTACAGTGAGTGAAATTCCAAAATAAGACTTCGAAAAAAGGGAAATATTCTTATCTGCGTTAGACTTGTATTACCCAGATATGTTAATATTTTAATCAAGCCAAGTGGTATTTTTGATTCCCAAGGCCACTCTGTTGTTTCTTCTTTTCCTATTTTGTAGCCATTTCTTGTATATGGAATGTAAGAGCCTCTGCTTTTATGCATTTTGACATCTTAAATTGCTGTTTGACCTTTATCTTAGTAACACTTAACATTCTAGTTGAGTTTCCTTCCCTGAAGCTTAGTTTTTAAAAAAGGAACAATCTCTGTATGTAAATAGCAGTCATGGTATTTTGCCATAACTTGACCATTTCCATCCAAAGGTATATTATTTACTAAATTAATATGGCACCTAGAAAATGGATCCCAAACTGTTTGTGGCCCTTCCAGCATTACTCCGTTGGATTTAAACAGCAGTTGGAATTAGTTTCATCTTTTATTTTAAAAAGCATAAGGAGAGATATAATCTAGGACAGAGAGAGTCTCAGGAGATATTCAAAAGCACCTACTCTGTATATGGAATGTAGGTTTAAGAGAATTTATTTTATCAAATATTTAAGGAACTTGTGAGAGTTTGTAAGTTTATTTATTCCTGGCCTTTGTTATGTAAAGGCTCAGTCACACTTGTCTTCTGCACTAGCTTGTATTTACTGGTGAGGATTAAGCATAGACTATCCATTTCTGTACTCCAGCGTTATCCAAAAAATAACTGGTGCCTCTCAAGTCTTATCTTTCAATGGAAAAAAATTGGTGTCTCTGTGTAACTTGGATAGGTAAAATTCTGAGTTGCATTAGATCAAAAGCACAACCATTTCCTATGTTATAGCAATTCTTTCTTTCATATTGGTGTGAACCTGAAGTTTATGTTATATATAGCAGATGGGATGCTCTCCTGCTGATGGGTGTATTATGGGCAGTATATGGGATTCTGTATGTTCAGTACACCTCACACTTGAGACAACTTTATTATGTGATTTTGTTAAAGGCTATAAAAAAGTTAATTTTCTGTCTTTTTGGTCTTTGAATTTAGAATGAATATAGAATTTTGCATGAAGCATGTTCTGTGTGTGGTTTGGTCTGAAAATTTAATATTCCTATTTGATAATTTATTCATCCATTTCTCCTTTGTTTACAGAACAGGCACAGCAGTGTTAGAACACAGGCAACTCTTGACAGTAAGTTTACAAAGCTTGGTTGTGCACAGGGCTTTCTGATCTTTCCTTACTACTTGCTGTGTGCACAACTGTAGCAGTGGTGTCCAGTTAAAGGTTTTATATTGTTCGCGTAGACTATTTTATTTCTGCCTGTAGAAGTCAAGATGGCCAAATCACTATGTCGTAGACGAGACGGCCACAACACTCAGAGTGCTTCTTTAAAAACTTCAGGGGGCTCCAAGCATCAGCACCTCCTTATCTAAAAGTCTCTCATACCTTTCAGGAGGCTTCACACACCAGCACCTTGTTATCAAGAAATCTCTATATTGCCTCCCACGGGCAGCCCCACACAGCTCTCAGGGTCTGTCCATTTATGCTAGCAGCCAGTCTGTAAACTCAATGCCTCAGCTCTTCTTCTTCTCTCTTCCTTCTGCTGTTCCAGCCAGCTCCTTCCTATCCCTATCCCGGCCATCTATCCCTGTCTGCCCCTGGTACAAAGTCTTACCTTATCTGTCCCTTGCACGACCTCCTGTCCCTAGTTCTTNTTAGTAGAAAATAAAATATATAAAATTAAAAATTAATATAAAATCTATTAGTAATTCTTCCAATTCTCAATTGGGAAGCTGTGAATAGCATTTAGCTATAATGACACAAATCACATTCTCTGAATGCACCTCTCATTGGATGTAGTGCTACTTGTGCCCTATTAGAAGCCCATGGGGAATAAGGGTGACTGATATGCTCCCTCTGCCAGGTACCTTGCTCCCTTGCAGTTGAGTAAGAATAACATAATACTGGCTCTGATACAGGTGTTACATTATCTGTTATCTTCATCTTGGCTAGGTTCTAATGGATTTTACTTGTAGCATCCCTACATCTCTGTTCCTGGAGTTAAAATAATTAAATTAAATTCTAGTATTCAATCCTCTGACCTTTATGTGCTGCTCTGTGGAAATTTTCAAGAGCAGCAGTGTGAATTAACATCTTTTGGAATTCCAAGACTTTAAGTCTGTCTTCCTCTTAAGTGTCTCTTCAGGTAGGTCACTAATAGGGTGGACTTTTTTTTTATACTTCTGAGTAGAAAGAAGTTGGGCATTCAAACCTATAAACAATGTTTTGTTAGTGCTAAGTTAAATTTAAATGAGCAGGAGGAATGTATATGCCCAAAGAGTTACTGTTGCAATAATAAAGCCGGGACTCAGTTTCTTCATGCAGGAAAAAGCCCATCCTTTATTCACATAACTTATTTTTCTACAGTTTTCACAGACCTCGTGTTCAACTGCAATTGGCTAGTAGTTTTCTTGCCACTCAATTAATTCGTTATTAACTAGCATTTTACCTTTCCATCAAATCTCTCTATTTTTGGATTATTTACATATTTTGTTCACTGATTCTCATGGGACAGATTTATTGTTTATGCAGGTACAAACAGTTCTCTTACTAAAATAGGTTATTGTGCTAACTGTTTTCTCATTCCTCTAATTCTTCCTTATGGGAACTTACAAGTTAGTTATTAGCTTAGCTAGAGTAGCAGGGCCTAAACACCATAAGGTGTTTCTTTTATAATATCTCAACCTGTCTGCAACAAGCTACCACTTAAAAGATTGTTATATATAAAAACAACTTTTCAAGTGGAAAAGTTTCTTACTTTTGTGTACAGAATTAATAAACAATGTATGAAATTCACTACAGGACTTGCTTTTTTTGCTATGGAAAAGAAAGACCTGAGAATTCCTAATATTTTTGGAATTATTCTGTAACAGCTTTTTTAGTCCCTTTTTCTGAGCCAGTTCCCCTTTGAGAACACTTGGTCTTTTCTGTATCTCAAGCACATAAACTGGAATCAGTCTTCTTCCATGTATCTATTTCATGAATCCAAACTATTATGTAATTCTCTCTTTTTAACATTTGAAAGTACTGACATTTTCCCTTCTGCATGTGCTGATAATATTCTTAGTTCATAGAATGGTTTGGGTTGGAAGGGATTTCAATTCTAGTTCCAACCCCCTGCCGTAGGCAGGGACACCTTCCACTAGACCAGATTGCTCCAAGCCCCATCCAACCTGGCCCAGAACACTTCCAGAGATAAGGCAGCCACAGCTTCTCTGGGCAACTTGTGCCAGTGCCTCACCACCCTCACAGGGAAGAATTTCTTCCTAATATCTAATTGAAACCTACCCTTTTTCAGCTTAAAGCCATTCCCCTCTGTCCTGTCACTCCATGCCCTTGTGAAAAGTCCCTTTCCAGCTCTATTGGAGCCCCTTTAGGTACTGGAAGACTGTTACAAGGTCTCCCTGGAGCCTTCTTCAGGGTGAACAATCCCAACTCTCTCAGCCTGTCTTTGCAGGAGAGGTGCTCCAGCCCTCTGATCATCATCTTGTCCCTACTCTGGACTCACTCCATTAGGTCCAGCTCTTTTCGATGTTGGGGCCTCCAGAGCTGGACACAGTACTCCAGGTGGAGGTCTCATGAGAGCAGAGTAGAGGGGCAGAATCCCCTCCCTCGACCTACTGGTCACACTGCTTTTGATGCAGCCCAGGATATACTTGGCTTTCTGGGCTGCAAGTGCACATTGCTGGTTTATATTAATTTTTTCATTCACCAAGACCCCCAAGTCCTTCTCCCCAGGGCTGCTCTCAATCCATTCTCCACTCACCTTGTATTTGTGCTTGGAATTTTCCTGACCCAGGTGCAGGACCTTGCACTTGGACTTGTTGAACTTCATGAGGTTTGCACAGGCCCACCTGTCAAGGTCACTCTGGATGGCATCCCTTCCTTCCAGTGTGTCAACTGCACCCCACAGCTTGGTCTCATCAGAAAGCTTGCTGAGGGTGCATTCAATCCCTCTGTCCATGTCACTGGCAAAGATGTTAAACAGCACCAGTCCCAACACCAACCCCTGAGTAACACCACTTGTCACTGGTCTCCACTTGGACATTGAGTCCTTGACTGCAACTCTTTGAGTGCGACCATCCAGCCAACTCCTTATGCATCGCGTAGTGCACCCATCAAATCTGTCTCTCCAGTTTAGAGACAAGGATGTCATGCGGGACAGTGTCAAATGCTTTGCACAAGTCCAGGTAGATGATGTCAGTCACTCTTCTCTCATCCACCACATTCCCCTTTTTCAGTCAGTGGGAACTTCACTGGATTGCCATGACTTCTCAAATATGATGGATAGTGGCTTAGCCACTTCCTCTGCCAGTTCCCTCCAGATCCACAGATGTATCTCTTTAGGTCCCATGGATTTCTGATTCCTTAAATGGCCTTGAACCATTTCTATCTTCTATAGAATTTCCTTCTCTGTTGTCAGTTACCTTCATGATTATTGCCAAGGCCAAGACTTCTTGATTTCTGGTTGTATAGCAATCCAGCAACCTGACAGGTCATTTAGTGAGGAAAGCAAACCAGTAACTTGAACAAACTGTGATGTGTACCTTCTCAGTGTATATGTGAATTTTCTTTTGTGACCATTCTAAGATTGTATTTACATGCATTGCAATTTAGTGATGATCCACTGGCTAGTGGTCTCTGATGTGGTATGGAAGCACAGCCCAGCAGAAGGCAGGGCTCAACTCTCTCTTGCTTTTATTGGTGAATGAGTGCCTCTAATTCTATTATCTTCAGAGAACAAGAAATAAGTGTATAAACAACTGGGTATTCTGTTGGGCAGTAGAGTTGTTCATTGTCTTAGTATAGTGATCCTTTGGAAAGGTTCATCTGTGGTAAACAAGTTCTACTCTGTGTACCTGAAAAAGCACTATTCATGCTTAAAGCTTTTTGTTATCTAGGTCACATAAAGTTAGACAATATTTGACAACTCTTTAGCCATCAAAAGTGCTTAATGCTGTACCCAGTTGTGGCCTTTTATCATAGCTTCTTTTATTCTACTGCATTAAACATTTGACTCAGTTCTCTGAACTGATAAGTTGTATGTGCCCTTGTACTACAGCAATCCAAGTCTTAAACATCAAAGGTGCTGTGTAGGTTGCAATGAAGAAGCAGAGCTGTAGGTAAAAGCAGATTTGTACAGCACAAATGACTTCTGTTTGTGGAACCAAATGCAAGGAATTTTAAAGTGAGGATTGACTTGTGAGCAAAAAGGTAGCAATCCAGATAGTGGGAGATGAAGTGCAGAAGACTAGTTTGCTACACACATAGCACTGAAAATTATAAATCTACTGTAGGTGAAGAGCTTAAAGGGAAAAAATGATAGTTATGTTGCTGTTTGAATTTTCATTAATAGCCTGATTCTTGATACTGTTATTGGTTCTTAATGGTCAGGTTTTTGTAAACCAAGGGGAGAATACTTGTGTTCCTAAATCCAGGCTGGGATGTCAAGTATGCTGGAATTTGTCTTTGAATGTCCCTTTTTAATTTGCTGCAGCTACTTCATCAGTTCCTGCACTTAAGACAGAGCCTTCTCCCTCACTACCTTCTGCTGGTTCTCTGCCCAGCATGGTGTCCACTACTGCTTCACTTCTACCTTTAGCATCGCAGCACACAGGAACTTTGCCCAGCTTGCCTCAGTCCAGTGATCTGGCCAGCAGCTCACTCTCACAGTTAAGCAGGTACGGTAGGAGTTGTGATAAACTGAAAGGGGTTCAATTGTCAGGAAAGGACAGACATAAGGGCGATTGTGTATGGGGCTGTCAGGCACCAGGGTCTCCTTTTCTGACATTAACTAGAATTAGGAGGGAGATTCAGAAGAGGCCAGGATGTTTCTGGTTGCAAAGCATGAGCTCTGGGCTGCCTCTTAATGATAGAGCATCTGCTGCCCTGAAGTTTTCATGGTTGTCTTGGTTTAAGATAAGTTAAGAGGTGGACACTTTGAAATAAGTTACCTCCCCTTTAGTTTTAACCAATCCCTTTCCACCAATAAGGAGAGATGAATATGAGTAGATATAAGTGAAAAAATAACAGTTTACCAAAACCCCAAAACAGAAACAGGAAAACATAATAACAGTAATAGTCGCTAGTTACAAAATTGCTGAAATCTCGCAGACTCCCTGGGAACAAGGAGAAATTAAAAATTGGCAGAGTAACCCCTCCCCCAAGATGGTGCCCTTTACAGACAACCATATATGGAAAGACAAAGATGGCAGCAACCCTCTCCCCTCTTTTCTCTCCTGCGGCATCAGCAGCTCCATTGGTGAAGGTGGCTGGCACACTGGCAGCTGGAACTTGGTCAAGGGCTAGAACTCGTGCAGGGACTTTGCCTTCTTCTTGGCAGAAGATGGCAAGGCAGCCAGCAGAGGCAACTCAGACTCTGCACCTTCCCATTTCCACTGGGCACTGCTGGTGGGCTGGGGCGATTGTATGGGGCGGGGCTGTTCTGTTTTTCTCTTTGCAATGCCACAGCTGCAGGCAGGCACTTGTGGAATTTGCCTTGAGGCAGTCCAGGACCGCCTCTCAGAAAAAAAAGTACCTAAGGTAACCCTCTAGGAAAAAACCAAACACAACAGAAACCCAAAGGAGAGCCTCTGCCCACTGGTGCCTTGGCTCTATCTCCCTGCAAGAACAAAGGGAAAAAAGCCAGAGCCATGAGGCAAGAGAGCTCTGCCTGAGTGCCTCAACCTCAAAAAACCTGGGCACCTCCCAGCCCTTGCATGGTTGTTTTCCTGCTGCAGGGTCATAAAGAGACAGTAACAATTTTGGGCACAGATAGATATGGAATACAATAGCATTTTGGGTTATCCAGGACAGTGGTATATAAACAACTTAGTGTTTCAAGTAGCTCTTGCTTCAATCAGCTAAATTGATTCCCCCAGTTTGTTTTTCCTACTTTTTCTGCAGTGCCTGCTGTTTGTTTAGTGTCCTGTGTTTGAAATTATTCCCTAACAATTTACTTCCTGGCTAATTTTGAAATATCATGTTTTCATTTATATTTGTATTTCTTAAAATTAGAAAATGGAAATGATTCCACAGGGAAAGTGTGTACCTTTTTCTAAGACATTTCCTTAAGACACTTTGAAATGTCAGATTAATGTTCCTGGAAGTGCATTTAGCACAGCTTAGCTCATTGACACTGTCTGAGTTTTTAGTGACTGTTACTTGAGCTTTGTCCTTGGACAGGTGACATCCTGAGGCTGTGCTGGTTATGTTTTAATACTCACCTTTGTACTGTATTTGTTAATATAAGAAACTAATTTTATGGACTATCACAGGTTTTTTTCTGTTTCACAGCTAGGACAGTCTCTTAATACACTAGTGTTTTCTGTTGAATAAAACGGTAAATGTGTCAAACAACAAGAATTAATTCATTCATGTTGAAAACGTATCCCCACATTTGTTTGTTGAAAAGCTGTGTACATTGGTAGAAATTTTAGTTGGAGAATTGATGCTGTTGGTCAGATACAAAGCACCATGAAAGATGATTCTTGAATTCCAAGCATGTCTAGCTTGGTTGTGCTAGTGGCTCTTGTCTGTCTCTACCATAGGTCAGATAGTGAATTAAGGCTTTTAGAAGAGCTGGGGAGAGTGGGCGAGGGAGTGGTTTCAAAACATATGTAGGACTAAACTGTTTCTTTCCTTGCTGCTTGAAGTGGTGTCGTAATTTCTGCAGGCAGAGAACAGTTTTAAAGAGTCAAAGTAAAATTAATCTATGGAACTGCCAAGATTTATTCTTGTCCCGCACCTCAAAGAGCTGCCAGAAATGTTTGCCCTTTAATTAGGGCATATAATTTAGCCTGCAACTTTGCTATGAAAACAACTGTATTTTCTTGTGACTATTTCCGTAGAGAACACAAAAATATTTGCTATGGTTAGGATCTCTCTTGCTTCTGATTTCACATGAGGAGGGTTTTTTTGAGCACCAAACCATATATAGTTTTTATATCTTTGCTTCGTCAGTGTCCAATTTGTTTATTGTGCTGTAAGTTATGTTCTTGACCTCGAATGTAAGGTATAACTTCTGTCACTGTAAATGTTTAAAAAAAATTTCAGTCACTGCCACGGCCAGTCCGGTGTTCTGGTGCCGCGATAGTCCCTGGCCAAAGCGCCTTTAAAAAGGCACCCCTACGCGCCAGGCGCACAGGCACTCTCGGGTGGGGGAAGAGTGATCAGCTCTTTGTGATCAGCTCTTTGTGAGCAGCTGCCAAGGCAGCTGCTTTCCAGAGGAAAGGCAGGTGACATGAGGAAGAAATGAGCGAGGCCAGTCCTTCTTCTCCGAGGGTCATCTTTATTGAAGAGCTCCAAGGATCCGGAGAAGACTGAGCTCTCTGCTCAGAAACAGCTCTATTTTATGCACTCAACTGAGGGCGGGGAAAAGAACTTGGACCAATCACAACAGGGATTAAGAAAACAACCAATCACAGAGTGGGAAAACCAGGAACTAGGGAAAGAACCAATCAGAGGAAGATGATCTGCATAAGGCCGCAAAGCCCCATGGGGGTGTTTTCTCACTGTGACTGTCAAAGAACTAGAAAACTGGGGTCCAGAGGAAGAACCCATCCTTGGGGAGGAATCGGCATGAGGCTGCAAAGCCTCCTGGGGGTGTTCAGTTTTCTCACCATGAGCTGCAGAGGAGTCTCTCAAGGAGACTCCCTGAGGCTTGCTACATTGCAGCAGCTCACAGACTGCAGACTCTCCACAGCAGAGAGCTATCATTTGTGGTAGCCTTAGGGGCTACCACAAGTCACTTTTCAGGGAGATCTTTGGATTACAGATATATGTCAGTGCTGCTGTTATGGCCAAAAGTTCACAGGCCTGGTCAGTTAGGAAAAAAAGATGGTGCTAAAGCAGTTGCTTTCTAAAGCAAAGCTATTGCAAATATTTTTCATCAGGGGATTCTTTATTTTCATATTTTAGAGTGTATGTATAAAACTGAACTAATAGTTCTGTTTCATCTTTTCAAAGAGGATTGGTTTTGGTAGGGTGTAGTGGTATGAATTGGCCTTGATTAAATTGACAGATTCTGTAGTAGTATGGCTAACTTTTGGGCTTTCACAGATGCTCTTCATTTGTTAGGGAGTTGTTTTGAGCCCTGTCTTTTGAGAGTTTCTTGGGTCTTTTGACAGAGTTATGGGGCAAATACCCTGCAGTTCTAATTGATTGAACTAATCTTATGCAGGTTATGTGAGAAATACCATAATAAGTCAAACCAAAGAACTATCTCACCTAATTAATACTTGTGCTCTGTGGCAAGCAGCAGCAGTTGCTTATGGAAAGAATGAGAAATAAGCCACATGTTTGTGTGAGCTTTCTTCTGGTTTTGGACTTCACATGTCTTAGAGTCATTGCTACGTAATTCCTGAACCAGCAGTTGTTTTTCTAAAAATATAGTAATTTGATAAATATAAATGAATGGTGTTTTAGATCTTTCTTGTTAGTAATAGTTGTCTCTGTATTTCATTTTTTTCATTAAACTGTAGTAGGATATTAGTTAAAGGGAAAATGTAGGGGGGTGTGCGTATATATATACACACTTCTACAGACAATTTTTTCTTTATCATCCTACTGTGTGTATATGTGTATAGACATAGCTACAATTTTTATTCTTTAACTGGTATTCTACTACCTACTCTGTATATACGTATGTGTGTATATACATAGACATATATTAAAAATGTTTTAGGAAAAAATAATTTTATTAACTCTTTGCAATTTCTTTTTAGCTCCCTTTCCAATCATCAGAGCAGCCTCTCCCCTGCCTCAGTGTTGTCTTCAAGCACATCACATGTGGTAAGCCCTATTTGCATTTCCACAGATATTTGGCATATAGTCAGTTTATCTGATGATTAAGACCCTCTCTTAGTTCAGTGTGTTCCAGTATGCTAATAACCAAAACAAGAGCTTTATCTCAGGGAAGGAGGACTGCCAGCTCTCTCGTGGTAAAAAAGTCTTTACCACTTGTGATTTATACTAGGTCAGGACTAGCTGTTACAGAGACTTGCCAGTCACACAACTGTAGAGGAAATTTTTGTGCCAGCAAGGGAGGATGGAATATAGAAAGAATTTCCTATAACAAATGTGTTTAAAAAACAAATAAAACTTTAGATGTGGCTGTCTGAAAGTGCTCTAAAATGTGGACTGTTCGCAGTCTCCACTGGAGAGATTAGGAGTGTGCAGGTGATGGAGTGGTACATGTCATGACAAATGCCTCAGGACAGATGATTTTAGAGTTTACCATGTGACATTGTTGTCATCTGTGTATTTAATGCATTAGAGAGAACATGGCAAATGGTAGTGAACACAGTGCTCTAGATGAGGTTGCACAAATGAAAGTCAGAGAGACACTGCCTTGTTCTGTCTGTACAATCCCAGTTGGGGTGTGCAGATAGGTTACTGCTTTTCTTTATGCTTGAATTTTAGTTTGCAATGCTCCACCCCTGCTGTATATTTAACTTAAAAATCACACTTATCAAAATGTCCTCCTTTTTTGTTTTCAGAGTTCTTTTTGGCTTCTGTGTGTTGATGACGCTGTTTTGCAGGTGTGATCAGCTTACAGCTAAAGCATTGTATTGTGCTGGATTCAAACCAGGAACTCCTTTATCCTCATATGTTCCTGTAATACATTTTGTTTGTGTTTCAGTTTACCACATTGACTCTGTTGTGGAGCACTGCAGTTTTAATCTTTTAAATTCCACAAATGCACTGAGGAAATCACAATAGCAGTGCCTTGTATTTTGAAAACAAATATTGTCTTTTGGAAGAATATAGTTTATTTAACATAACAAATATTAGCTTAAAGGAGTATACAAGCAAAAAGGGCAAGAAATAATGCAAGGGAGTGACATTTGAGTTACTGTGGTATAATTTTGTGATGATATAGCGGTTTGAATTTAACTCTCATGTAATAATTTTCTTTGAATACTTAAAAATCACAAGCATGCAACCTAATTGCTTGCCTGATACATAGATAATGCATTATTTTTACATGTGCTGCTGTTACTTAAAAGATTGTTGGGTTTGATTTCTAGTTTTCTTCCCCCCCGCTGCATCTTTCACTGTGCCTCATTTGTTCTGTGATCCTCATTCTTTTTGTCTCCTTTCTAGCACACTAGTGTTGAGAACACAACTTCACTTCAGCCTTCAACAACTTTTTCAACTGCTTCAACCTCAGCCACTAGCACCACCTCCTTGGTTATCAGCATGGCAAGCACTATGAACAGTACAGCTAGCCTTAGCCTGGGTGTTACCAGTGTGTCTGCTACCACATGGGCAGCTCCCTTAATATCTTCAGGTTTGCAATATTAACATTTTATGTGGAGATACAGAGGACTTCAGTCAGCAGGGCTGTCAGTTGAACATCTTGCCAGCCATAGCTATGCTAAGAAATCCAGACTCTTGACTAGCATTTTCAGCATGCTTTATTTTCTGGGTTATAAAATAAAAATGCCTGGATTTGTGTATTTGAGATATTTGTTAGGACGTTATGTGGCATTTATGTAGCATATTCTATCCTCAAAGAGCTTTATAAATAGAAACCAGAGCAATTCTGACTTTGGAAGTTTTGGACTAGGAGATTCACCGTTTGTATTCCAGGTTATAATCAGGTCTTTGCTGTGAGTTCATATTAGCTTTAATTTCAGTCTTTGTGACTTGAATTCTTTTGGCAATGTCAAAATATACTGCAGTGTCCTCATTATACACCACATCCCTATTGCCACATCTAGAGAAAGGAAAAGGGTCATTCCACAGAAAATAGCACTTCAGAAAAAGGAACCACAGAGGGAAGCTTGGGAGGCTTCTTGCACTAAAGTGAAAGCAATGCTAAATTCTCTTTCTTTTCTAATCAGCCTGAACTGCTAACAGGAAATCCTAGGGAGGGAAGTGAACCATTTAAATATTAAGATCAGACTTACAGAAGAACTTCTCATTTCCATAGCTTGTGAATAAAGTGTCTTATGACTGATCAAAGTGCTTTTTTTTTTTACTTTTCTGCTTCCTAGCTCTGCTTCATGTAGGCAATTGAAACCATTTCAATTTCCTCTTTGCTATTGCCAGGTGCAGTAAGTCACCCACAAAAAGTATGCTGGCAATATTAAGTGCTTTCCATTCTGTTGCTGGTGATAAGGGGCAATGTGTTGACAGAGCAGAAAATGAAAGGAGATAATTTGCTCTTAGACTGAAAACAATGCCTGAATTTTGCCTTCAGGAGAGGACCAAGGAAAGGAGACAGTTCCTGTAATTCTTGTAATTCTCTTGGACAGAGTAAATAACAAAATTAGACTGTTCTCTGATGGGGCTCTTTTCAGTCTTAAGTAGCCTGTGGTTTCCCTTCCTTGAGGTATGGTTAAACTCTCCAGGCTATTTTGAGCATTTTCATCAACCAGCACAAAATTCTTCTGTGTAGTTCTGCTTTTACAAACTAAGACAGTGCTGCTGCCAGGACTTTGTGAGCTATCTTGTCTCAATGCTGAAGCCTTTTCTTTTCTGAAGACTTGCTAAAGTGCCTGTATTTTAATTCTACAGGTAAAGCTCCCTCAAGTCTACCTCAAGGTGTACCACCCTTGTTGCATAACCAGTATATTGTGGGACCTGGAGGACTTCTGTCTGCCTATCCAGTAAGCAATTTGTTTGTCCTTGATTGCTTTAGCCTTGGTGCAACTGAGCCCTCCAGACCTGCTGTTGTCTATGCCAAGGCATTTCTGTTGGCACATGTTGCACCTGGAATTCTTGTTCCAAATGCTGAAGTATTGAAGTAAATGTATTCAGTGAGGGTTTACTGTTGATAGTAAACTGCATAAGTGTTGATACAGACCTGATCTGGCTGTTGTTGAAACTAAACATGCATGTTGCTATGGTTTTCACCGTTATCAGGTTTTAGGCCCTTTGAATAAAATTAGACCCATTTAGGTTTGTATTACTGGAGTAGATCGTATTGCATAGTAATGTAATAGCAATAGTGCATAGTAATGGTTGAAATGTGCCATGAGTCCTGTCTGTCATACTTTAATAGATTGCACATAACTTTTCGGTGTCTGACCAGGATCAACATATTTTTGGTTATCTGTTTTTTGAATCAGAAACTTTATTCTAATAATTCTCCTATATCATGACACGCGGAGAGACTCTCAAACTCAAAGTTAGTTTTAAAGTAGGTATGTCGTTTATTCAGCAGCTGGACGCAGGGAGGATATCTCTTTCAAATGCGTGTGTGCCCCCTCGATCACTCACTTTCTTTTATCCTCTAGAATGTTACATATGCATCAAGTTTCACAATAGATTCATGCATATTCATTCCCTGGCTCCCCCCTCTCTGCTTCATATGCTAATCATCTTATCAGTCCTTTGGCCTGCCTGCACAGTTGTCTCTGGTGGTTTCCAGGGTCATAGAGGATGAAGTAAAGTGGTCTTCATCAGAGCTGACTTTCTGACCCCACTGCCTTGCGCATGCTTACTGATCCTTTGGCCACAGTCCAAGCCAGGAGACCAAATTCATCTGGTTCCAGGGACCCAAGGAGCCTCCTTATCTCAGTATCCTTTGTGACCTTGCATGCTTGTGTCCTGTTCTTGGTAAACATCCTTCCCCTTATCAGACATCCTTGCATTCTTTCTTGCTGTTCTTGCACATAGTCCTTTCTGTTATAAACAAATCAGCCAATTTAGTAATTTAAATGGAATTTATTAAATAATCAAAGTATAAATTTTGGAAAAGGCACGAGCAAAACAGCGCCGAGCCAGGTGATCGGTGTTATGAATAAACTCTGGC
>WAAE01024212.1:0-32531 GCA_013400495.1 Nicator chloris
TATTTTTCTCTGGAAAAAAAGAAGGAAATGCTACTATGTTTACCACACTATGCAGTGTGGGTGCTCACCTGCCACATATACAACACATACTTCATACAAACACAGAGAAGGGGCATACATACAAAATATTTTACTGGCAATATACAGTTTTCAGAATATCTACATAATAACCAAAGAAAACACCCCTTTTAGTTGTAATCATGCTTGCTGTCATTTACAGAATCCAACTCCAACTACATTGAGGAATGCAATCCGCATTATCAACTCTTCAAAATAATCCATTTCCAATACACAAGATTCTTGTCCATGATAGACTTCATGACCATATGTAAGGTCTTCATCATGCTACTTACAACCACTTTAAAGTATTTAATAGTCATAAGAGGCTTTAAAAGTGTTAAGTCAGAAAGGTTATGCTGTCACGAACTTTCCTTCCCTCCTCTTCTTCCATTTTATTAGGCTATCTTAAAACAAGAAATATTCAGTGGAGTATGTGTTAAATCTGAAGAATTCATGACAACATTGTTGAAGACAAGGTAAGGCTCAGTATTATGTTCTCTTCTTCAACACCCACAGGTTGAAAATCATTACCACAGCTGTTCTGCCTTCAGGTGCTTAATTTTTTAACAGTTTAAAATCTCTCTGAACTTTGTGCTTTGTACAAGGAACTTTCCTTTAAACATCCACACCATTTCTTGCATATTCCTAAAACATTTAAATGGCTGTAGAAGACACTTTAAAGGTTTAAAATGTTTGTAACGTTTAGGTTATATAAAGAAAGTAGACACACAGCTTCAGTGCACCTCTGTACAATGTCTACACGTCCCTCAAACATAGAACTGGATGAAAATAAATTTTGATACTAACATGCAATAATGATCTACACATGTGATTCATATTCATTTGTTATTATGAAGCACAGTTATCAACATACATGTTAATATGAAAACACAAGGCTCAGAAACAAGATCTCATATTGGGATACATGCATCAAGTTCCCTGGAGAGGAACAGCATTTCATTCCTTCATGGGTTAATAATTTGCTTTCAGCTTAAAAGAGATGGCACCTGCTCTGTCAAATACATATTTGCATTTCCAAAGAATGAGAGCAGCAAACAAGACAAGGGGAGGAGTAATGAAACTTTTCCCAAATAAATTAAAGAATTCTACATGGGGAAGGGATGAAGCATTTGAATCTGAATGAAAACTGCAGAACAGGACAAGAATTATGCACAAGAATTGGAATACCTCTTCTGCTTGTGATGTTCTCCAGTGAAAACTGGCCAAGAATGTAAATAATGCTCAATAAACTGGAGCTTGACAGAACAGCAAATCCAAGGAGTTGTACCTTATCAGGATACACAGATTTTAGTACAGATCTGATTTTTGTACAAATAAACAAAGCAAGAATCTCTGTTCTACAACTGTTTTTGTTTTCATTAAAAGTCCATCTTCCACAGTAGTTTATTCTGGATTTTGAAAATGTTCTATTTAACTTAAGATGGTAGATGAATTACAGAAGCTTTCCAGGTTTCTAGATGATGAAAGCATTACTCCGCCCCCATAGGAGTTGTTACCCTTTTAGTTAGGGTCCTGAACTAATCATGCAGAACTCACTGTCTCAATACATCATCATATTAGGATACTGGAAGGTCATCTCTTCCTTTAGATGAACAGCATTTTGAGTTTAGATCAAACTAATGTAAAATCCAAATTGAAAAGGCTTCATGGACTGACTATAGGCATGTGCCATGAACGAAGGTCAGAGGGAATGTGGCCTAAACCCTGAAGGAGTGTTCTTAAACGTATAAAATCTTTTCTATAGCTGATATATTCTTATTAGTTTCCTTTACAGCTACCTCTTGTTAAACTACACTGAAATATGACTGAATATGTTCCTGTTAGCCAGAAAACTGTATTAGAAAGATTCTACAAATTCTTCTGTCATTGACAGACAACCTACCCTGACTTCATTAGCTCATCAGGCCTAAATAAGAGCACACAAAAGTTTTTAAAAGAGACTTGAACAACTTCTTGTTCACTAAATAGGCAACTAGATATAAGTACTGGATCTTTATCAAAACTCTTTTTTTCAACACCAACAGAGATATGTAAAAAATCATCGCCCTGGTGTACTGTGCAATACAGGGTAGAAAAATACATTGAACACTCATATAACCTGTTTTTTTAGTTTCTGGGTGAATATTTATAGGCAACAGTCTGAGATAGAACATAAAGCTTTCCTATGACAAACAATTTTGAATTTACAAAAGCAAAACATTTCATAACTGAACGTGATATTTTACAGTGTGAGGAAAACAAAATAACCACTTGGCATTTTAAACTGAAAGAGGAAGTAAAAGATCATTCTTATCAGAGTGCTATACTGTCTTTAACAGCATCTAATATTCAAAGCTGTAAGTTTTCCCAGAATTCCCCCAGCCATTCTACTTCTATGAAATAAATTGTGTCAACAGCACTAAGCCTAACAAAGGGCAGTGCAAATTTTTATCTCTCTGTTATATGAGATCATATTGTTTAGAAGGTTTGAATTCCTTGACATAGAAGTAGTCAGGCTGTTTAAACACAAACATCTCCATTGGTGCTTTTAAAGTAAAACCAGACAAAAATGACCCACTGTACTTCCTGAGCAGAAGTGGCTGCAGTACTACACAATTTTAAATTCACAACAGCATATGAAGATAAAACTTATCACAGATGCAGTACTTTTTCAATGTGTATGACATGTAGAACAAAGTAAACCTAAATGCCCAAGGCTTCAGAGTTGCAAAGTAAATCCAGAATTTTTAGAAAAGCCTGTAATTTTATTTTTCATTAAAAAGCATTGCTGGAATATCCTGTATCAATAATGAATTAAGACAGACTTCTTGGTAAAAACACACCATAGTCATGTTTTTGGGACGTGAAGAAAAATAGAAATGCTCCAGACTACTTGTTTATTTAGATATGTTTAAAAATAGGTCCTTTGATATTTAACTTCTGGAACATGACCCATTCTAATGAACTACTGTATTATGGCTATTTTACTTTGTGTTTATATTCAGTAATGCATGGAGAAGACTTGATGCTTTCTTAAGAGTTCAATTCTTCCTTACCTTCCCAGCTGAGAAAATATCCAAGGGTTTAATTTATCTCACACAAAGATGGATGTCTTAAAATTAGATTTTAAACTGTGAACAAGTCACACCAGCCAGGCACCCTTTATAATGAATTGAGAGACGTGGATACATCCAGAATGTGCTTCAACTGACCTACAAAGGATCCTCATCTTAAAATTAAAATTTCCCCCAGCAGGTGCTTTTGACTTTCCATTAGTAATAATAGGAGAGACAGAAGGTAACCAGATGGTATTTAGATGTTGAATAGAAGACAGAATACATTCATTAATATATACTTTTGACATTTTTAAAGCTTTGTTTCTAAATGATGGCCAAGTTATCAAAATCCAAAAAAATAGACGAAGTAAGGACACTGAGTATAATATTCTAGGAGTATGTGAAAGCAGCATTCTGGTTATTGAAAGGAGATTAAATCAAATTTTACATATCTGAACCTAAACCTTTTCACAGAATTATTTTAAATTTTAGAAAAAGGTTTTCATTGAAGACTAAAAAAAAAAAAAGAAAAAGAAAAGAAAGCCATAAGCATTATATTTCCTTTTACTTACTTAATTCATTCCTGCTTGCAATCACATATCTCCTTCCCATTTTCATCTACTTCAGTATCAATTTTTTGGCTACAACCGTTCTCTCTTTTTTTTCGTTATTCTCTTTTTTCCTTCTTCCCTTCTTAAAATCTATTTCTGGCATAATACCGCCTCCCATTCACTTGATTAATTCATAAATTCATGGAGGAAACAGGAGAAAATCCACATATAAAGAGGCAAAAACAGCAGCAGACCCTTGAGTCTTGGGACCCAGAGGTTCATATTCTTCTGTCTAGGCCATCATCTCCATAGTCTAGATTTAGAAGAACTCATTACTGTTCAGAAGACAAGACAGCAAAATTTGCTGATTTCTCCTAGGCTGATACAGCTGCCTTACTATTTGCCACTCCTCTATTTCACTTAAATTTAGCTTATCAGCTCTCTAAGACCACAAACATACAAGTATGTCACTGCATGGAAAAGCCACATACACTTCAAGAGCATTCAGGTTTGTTTTCAGGTAATTTCCAAACTTGAAACGGTGTATAAATCACAAGTGTCCACCTGGGGAAAAATTTAGACCAAAGAGAATAAATATGACTCATTGCTTTTACTTTACACAATATGCTTTCAAAGACAAAGGAGAAAAAGACATTTCTTTTAACTGTGTGAGTTTTCCCCATTGCCTGACTAAACCAAAAAGACCTGTGAATGCTTCATAATATCCACAAGGCAACCTAAAAGGCAAGCAAAGCACCATGCCACAGCAGAAGGCTCACAGATTTGGATGCATCAACATAAACTTTTGTGAAAATGTTCATCACATCTCTGTTGAGATTGTTACTACTGCAATGACCAGACAGTGAGATTCTTATTACAACTACTGAGCACTAAACATCTCATTCAATGTTGAATAAAAAAAAAAAAACCGTAACAAGTAATCAAAATGTAGCTGAAAATCAACCTAAAGATAATTAAATAATTAATGGCATTTGTATTAACTAGATATTTCTGCCACCATGAAAAAAGTCTCTCCTAAAATCCTTAACAGAGAAGAAAGAATTACCTAGTGGTCATTTTAGTCATGATTTACTACGGTAAAACACAAATATCTAAAAATAAAAATAGACTTCAAGAATCGGAAGTCTAATTAGTAACACTGAACTGACAAACATGTCTACAACTTTGCTTGTCTTTGTTTTATTTACTTTTTAGAAAATCGTTTAGGCCAAAACAATAGTGTCAGAGCTGTACACTCACATTTCAAACTTGTATTGAGGGGTAGGACAAGAAATAATTAAACAGCCTCCAAATGCTTACATTTGTTAAGCTTTTAAACTTGTGGCAAACTGACTATATCCCTTCAGGGCTAAACTGCTGGAAACATTATTCAGAGAAGTTTTTTATTTTCTTCAGAAACAATTAAAAAAGAAAATGTGTTCTACATTGTATAAAGCTGTTTTACAGGGTGTTTGGGGACAGTTACTCAATTCCAACTAAATAAATAAATATTTACTTCTCAACTTCCTAAATTAGCCTACGTACTTTACCTGCATTGGATCATTTCTATCCATAGCCAGAGCGTTGTTAGTGTACTGAAAACTAGGTCAGGTTAACAAAATCAAGGTGTCAGTTTCAAAGCCCAAATTTTTAACTTTTTTTCACTCTTTTAGGCAAGGTATTAAAAATAACTACAAGCATCAAACTCTTCTCAGTGAGACCCAGCATGTCACTTCTCCAGCTTTCCAGTACTGTCAATTTGCTGGTTTAGCTATAAAAGTAGTCCCCGAAGAGAAAATTATTAATAAAGTACTATTACGAAAAACTAAAATTATGGACAAGTAATTGCTTTAAGTCTTCTATTACTGTTACTAATTATTTTGTAAGTGCCACAGGAAACAACTGAATGAAGAAACTCAAAACTGAAGGTCAAGAGATCCCTTACGTGGAGTTCTTGTCAGAAAATTTTTTTTTAACCTTTTATACCAGCTTCTATTGATTAAACTGGCTGTGAAATGCTATAATTCCTTCAGAATGACACTTGGAACCTAATCTATACAAGTGATAAAAAAATCGGGAATTACATCCAGAGCAAGGCGTAGTTCATATTCTTGATATCTTTTTCACTTCAGACGGTAACGCAAAGCTCAGCTGGGAATTCCTGAAGCAGGTTGCAAACTTTACTTGATAGCAACAAGCCGTAGGGAGCTTTCAGGAGGCCAGCGTCCTTTTCTTCCACAGCACTGCACGGGATTGATGTCTCCCAGATATGACTGGGAGAACTTTATCATAACTTTAAAACAAACATATATGTCTTTCACAAGTACCTTCTCCTTTCCAGAGACAGAAGTCTGGCTGAAATTCTCTTGATCCAGCACACCAAACCACAAAACAAGACCAATTGTTTCTGTAACCCACTCCCTTCTAATTGTAACCACTCTTTCATAATGCCCGATACAGATGAAAATGTTTCATCATCCACTTTTCATCAAGGACTTAAAAAAACTGGTTAAAATTGTATGCAGAAGGCTTAACTTATCAGTGACCTAATAAAGGTCATAACAATTCAAAGAGAATGAAACATCCTTTATTATCTATACTCAAGGAGCGTCTGGGCAATGCTCTTGGTCACACAGTTTAGTTTAAGGTAGTCCTGTGAGGAGCAGGGAGTTGGACTCAATGATCTTTATGGATCACTTAAAACTTGAGATATTCCATGACTCTATGCTATTTGCTGTTAGTTTTTATTACACTAAATATAAAGCATGACTTCAAGCTATTATCTTTCATTCTACATGTGCTATTCACAAGAACTCAGTGCTGCTGACATGCACACACAAAACAAAAGAAGCCCAGTCCAGCTATCCAGCCAGCTGACTGAAGTTTTCCAGTATTAACCTATTACTACCTTTACTCCCAAATGTGCTATTTACACTCTGCTTTATCAAAATGCTGCTCTAACAGGTTTCCTACAACTCTCTTATAATTCTCTTCATTCCTGTTCCAGTGATCTCATTCCACAGGCAAGAGGTACCTAGACCCACCCTATAGTGACACCTGAATTCCAAGGCAGAAACAGTGCAGAACCTCCTTATAAGTAAAAACCTAATATCTAGTGCTCTTTAAAACAATTAACTTTATTACTTTCATACTGCATGAACTCTGAAAAAATACCTGTTCATTCATGCATTGCTACTGAATATTGTTCAAGACACCTATAGGTGTTTAGAAAAGATGATTTCAGGTAGTACATAATAATTCATATATACTGCTTCCTTAAAAAATATAAGAAAGGGGGTTTTTCCTAAACCTGCATAAGAGCAGTAACTTCTGATGTTTGCAGGCCCCTAAATTAGATTAACTCAATTGGACCCAAATATTTCAAATCCACGGCGTAAAACATCACTCCACAAACATTTCAGACTTGTGAATAATTGTCCCAGGCCTTCCCCTGCCATGATGAACAACAAAGTCCTTCTACCTTAACAAATGAAGGCGAGACAAGAGAAGCCCCTGGAGGAAACTGCTGCTTTGTGATGTCCCTTGTTTCTTGATGCTTCTTTTCCTTCTGTACCAGATAGACATTTCAGGCTCTGAGCAACACTGGATTACCACTTTGGGGAGAAACAAGGGACTTCTTTCCTGTCATGTTATCCATAAAGCATAGCACAAGACCAGCCATTTGGGAATGCGTCTTAGGTTCTTGGTATGGATTTTTTTTCCGGATGCATAATGACTTTCTAAATACGTGCATCATACCATTCAAGTGCAAAGAAAAACTATTACCTTGCTGCATTAGGTCATTTAACCTAAATGGCAGTAGGAAACGTCAAGTAGCTGTTATAAAAACTTAAAAGACTACATCTCCTGCTACAATTACTGGTTTTCCCCATCCTGTTGCATTGCCTCTTTTATTTCATGATAGGGTTTTATAAGTTTTGAATTTTTTTTCCAAACTTACATCAACCAGATAAAACTGTTTTTGAAAATTAATGAATTTCTATCTAAATTTGTAGAAAAACAGTTAAACAATGAAGACTGAAGACTCTACAATCTGCTTGTTTAGCTATGGAAAAATAATACCTATGATACAGTAATCTGACGAGTAAACCTTTAATCCATCTCCAAAACAGGACACTCTCAATGAAAAATGTAATTACATCCACTTCTGACAAATCAAACTGTTCTTAAAAAAGAATCAGAACGCCACTGGGCCACAAAACAAACAAACATAAACGAACAAAGAAAACCCCAAAACAAACCCAAAACACAAGAATGAGCTTGTAACATCAACACGTAAAGTTTAAGAGGACCAGCCTTTAAAGCCTAAGTTTGCAGCTGCATCTTTTGTTTCCTGTCCTCGCTGTGTTCGCATCTACACTGGATGCCTCAGCACTCCACCGTTTTGAACCCGGCTATCAGGGGCAGCATCAGGACACTGACTGAGGTTGAGCAAAGTGATGGAGGTCGACGAGGGAAATTAGCAGTAACTAGAAATCGAAGCGAAGCGTCGTGAAAAATTCAACACAGCACGGCTAGCTACAACTTTCAGCTTAGCCCCCCCACTACACCCAGACACACAACCGTGCATCACGGCCCCCCCAGCTCCGCGGCTCCCACCACTCCGGCCGCCCAGCGCCTCGCGAACTTACTGCAGTGCGATGCGGGCGGAGAGAACGCTCGGCCCTGGGATGCGAGAGAGCCCGGCGCCCTGGGCAGCCGCGGACCGGCCATCCAGCCGGGCCACCGCCAGCGACGGCGGCGACACCGCCGCCAGCCCCCCGCCCCGCCCCGCCGCCGGCTGCCGCAGCCCAGCGCGCCCGGCCCGGCCCCGCGGGGTCACCGCCGCCCTCGGCCCCGCTTCTCGCCGCCCTCCGCGGCACAGCGCGGATCCGGCAGCCGCCCTCCTCTCGGGAACGGGCAGGCGCCTCCGCGCGGCGCGGTTTTAAGCGGCGGTGCGCCAGCACATCTCCCACCCCCTTGCCGGCCGGGCGGCAGGGGGAGGGGAGACCGAGACACAGACACACACGCTCTCACTCACACACACACAGACACCCCCTGCGCAGCCCCTCTCGCCCCCGCGCAGCTGCGGTACCTGTTGTCCAGCGCCCGCATCCCCCGGGCGCCGCCCGCCGACTCCGCGCCCGCTCCGCGCTGGGGCGGCGGTGCGGCAAGACCCGCGCACCGCTCCGCAAAGCTCCGCTAGCCCTTCTCCACCCGCTGCCCCGCGCCTAGAGGCGCCGAGCCCGCGCAACACTTACCCAAAGTTTACAGGGTCTCTCCGCCGGTGGCGACCGCCTAGGACTGCCGGTCGCCCTCTCTGCCGCCCGCTGCGAGGTAGCGGGGCTGTGGCAGCGGGCGCACCCGCGCAGCCGCGGGGCACGGAGGGGCCGAGCGCCGCCCGCCCCGCGCGTACCTGCCCGGCCGGGCGCTGCCACGGGGCGCCGCGAAAAGGCGGCGGCCGCGGAGCGGCTCCCACGCAGGTGCGCGGACACTGCGCCGCCGGAGTCCCCGGCTCAAGGAGCTGGGAGAGGCGGCGCCCGCCCTGCCACCGCACCGTCCGGTCCTGGGCAGCCGCTGTCCCCCGGCAAGGCCGGCCCGGTGCCCGGCTCGGCGCCCAGCAGCCGCTTCAGCAGCAGCCCGGCTCGCCAGCCTCCATCCGGCCGAGGGACCTTGGCGAGCCTCGCTCCGCGAACGCTGCCCTGGGCTCCCGCTTTCCTCCAGCACCTGTTTCGGAACCTCTCTGAGGGTAGCAACAACCCAGCTAGGGCCTGTAAGAATTTGCAGATTTACTCAGAAAGAAAAAAATGAAGGACCGGAGTAGCAATAGCATGGAAATTAATGTCTTTGTGCCACTGCCTGCCGTTTAGCAAGACACAGAACTAAGGAGCTGATCAAACTTTCACTGACAGGTTCCCAGTGTATTTAATGAGAGATTTCTATGCACTACCAACTTCCATCTTCACCAAGTCTTGAGTGGTCAGATAAGCCTTAGAACTTCAGCTGGGAACCTGACTTTGTGTTTAGTTATAATGACATTAATTTCTATTTCTATTAACTTTGTTGATATATGGCACTAAAATACTTTAGCTTTGAAGGGTGTTTTAGGCAATGTAGATGAGGTTTAGCATATTGCTAATAATTTTGTATAATAAATCCATTGAAGTTTGAAAATTAAAAACATTTACTAGCATTTTTTGTTTCTTTTGTACATATATCCATTCTTCCTTTCTAAAATGTGCATTTAAGGGGTCTAGTTTTCCTAAAATACAAGTCCTAGAAATTCTTGGAATCCTCTTTATTTTAGGAACCATGAAAACCGTGCCAGCCTGATTTTGTTTATAGAGAGGTTTATTAAAGGAGAATTCCTTAATTCACCTAGTGCACTGAATGTGGTTTCCTCAGCATAAATGGTACCTGCTCTCTGTAAATTAGCTTCTCCACAACAACATAAAAGACATTTAAGTGAATTAGCACATTAGACGTTTTGAATTAGCACATTTCCAAAACTCATTGACACTCCAACTTTCTGTTTAACAAGAGTTTGAAAATTTAGATGAGCGTCTGGTGTACAAGTGAAATGCAATTTTATGTTATATAATGGAATAAGTACATATTTATATCATATACTCAGTGATACAAAGGCATTCATAACTAAAATTTCATTTTGATATAGTTTGGATGGTCTTAAATGAACTCACATTGTATTCTAAATAATCCATTCAATTCTCTTCATATTCTCACAAAACCAAAAGAAACAACTTTTCTGTGACTTTGGAAAAATGTGTTCTTCAGAGACATAGCATCACACATATTAGCCTTTAAATTCACATCCAGTGGTCAACTCTGTAAATATCTTTCCAAATGCCAGCTTCACGGGAGCACACGCCAAGTACTTGTCTTTAGTTCCCTGTGTCTAATGTATTGCTTTCCCTTTAAAACACTGATTTCAAGAGATTCTCCAAGGGAAGGAATTCAGTCCCAGTATATTTGAGCCTCAAGTTACTAAATATGGATCAAAACACTGTAATACAGTGAGTAGTTACTTAACTGTGATAAATCATTCGAGTGCAACACAAAATTTTTACAGGCGTAGCAATAAAATGTTACATCTCATAGTATGGGGCAGAGTGCTGGTTTTGAATCACCATATTGCCTTAAAAATTGCTTTGAACTTGCTGTCAGTTACACATGGTCATATAAAAAATAAAAATTGCTGCAAAAATATGATCACAAAAATACAATTTTTATGTTGTGCAGAAGTTCCATATATTCACTTTACTTGGGCCTTTACTGTTCTCTTCTGCTGTGTATTAGAATAGGGTCCAACTTCAGTTCCTATTGAAATGGAAAAGGTCCCACAAGTTCATTTACCGTTTAGAATGACAACTCCATTGGCACGTGTAGCTTTAAAATGCCAAAGAAAAATTTGAAGGTCTTATGACACAGGAAGAAAAATTAACCCCTTTCATTAAACATTTCATTTCCCTTAGGAAAGCAACAACCTTCACACAGGTGAAAGCCAACTCAATACAGCTGAGCTGTGAAAGATCAATGCAAAAGATGTCAAACTGAAGTACTCGAACATTAAGTTTCTTTTTTCCACTGGAAAATACTTGGGAGATTGCTATCCACATGCTTAGTTTTAGAAACATTGCCGTGTTAAGTGCCTTTTTAAGCATAGGTAGAGGATGGGGATGGTTGGATTATGGCTAAAAGCTTCCTCAGCACAGAGCTCAGTGGCAATGTTTGTGCATAGCACATTCACATCAGCATCTTTGTTCTGGTTTCAATACAAAGTTTCATCATCCTGTTCCAGAAGCAGGATGCTGCCCAAACTGTATATGCTCCATGGCTCCCCTCCTTTAATCAAGCTCCTACCGTAAGCAGATTAAAATATGCAAAGAGTTTGTCTGTTAACAGCTCACTCCCTCACAGCAAAGAAAATAACAGATGTCTAGAAGCCACAGCCAAAATTTAAATATTAAATTTATTGTACTATATACTTAGATCTGTGTTTGGATATTTAAATGAATTTTGTTGCTAAGCATGACTTTAAGTTGCTCATTTAATAAAACTATGATGAACTTGGAGCCCTACATTTTTATATGATTCATGAAAGAATAAAGCACCTAACTCAAGAATCCTAACAGAAAAATAATTCTCAGTTTCCAATATGTTTTATTTGCTTTTAATATATTGCAACAATACTAGTCATCTACATTTATAATATATTAGTAGTTTTGAAAGAAACGGTTCAGGCTTACAAATCTGACTTCAGTGGTGGCATTACTGTACAACGTCACAGGTACAAACTATTTAAAAGTAGTCTGACTCCATGTGAAATCAGCTAACAGCCAGCTATATATAAAGAAAATCTTTTTCAGAATATGTGGTCTTAAGAAACAAATGTAGTTCACCAAATTTGTTAAAGAAAAAATTCATCTTCTCAAAATTTGACTCATCTACCTTAGAACGTTGGTACACTATATGAAGAGTTTTGTAGAGAAAATGGAATTTAGTGGGAAAAAAACCCCTTCCTTCACAGTAATTCTATACTTCATGTGTTTTCATCAGAAAACATCAGTATAGTGTAGACTACACTGCTGCCTCCCAGAAAAAGCGAATTCACAAGCAATCAGTAATAGGGATCCAAAGGAATCAAGCCATTTCATCAGGCACAAGACCTTCATAGATTATGCTGATATCACTTCACATTAATTATTGCAGTGATAACAATATACCATAGAATAGTATGTATAGTCCACTTGACCCATATACTTATTTACACAGTCATATACCTACTTACACCGTTGGGATGGGAAAAATTCTTGTGAAATACCCAAAATACCCAGAGGCATTTGTAGGTCTACTATCACTCACGTTACTGATATTATATATATATTCATATATATGTCTGTGTGTATAAAATCTAGGGTAGGTAAAAGAAAATATGCCACAGAGCATACATTCGTCCTGGAGAAGATCAAGGACTGTTGACAAACTAGGGGGAATTACATTAATCTGCTGAACTATTTTTCTGGGCTTGTTATCCAGTATACCAGATAATCTAACAGAATCTTTAGCTATTCTTTCATTAACGCAATTAAGATTTAAGACCGAAAGCATCTAAATTCAGACCTGTTGAATTAGTACCAGCACACAAGATTATTTGCTTTGTCCAAGTGCTACAGATCAGTCTTGCTTCTGCCCTGGGAGCATCCTAGGCTGACTCCTCTTGGACTACAATCTGGGTCATATGAAGGACAGCAGGATGCGTGGGAACAATCTACATGAATTTACTAAGGTAAATCTAGCCTGATCAATATGACTGTCTTCTGTGATGAACTGACTGAATATATGGATGAGAGAAAAATGGAAGTACCAGTGGATGGTACTTATCTTGGCTTTTGCAAGGCTTTCTATGCCTCTGTCTAAGCTGGGACATAACAGACTGAATTGGTGGAGACTAGATACGTGTGCAACTGGTTGGATGGTTGGGCTAAGAAGGTAGTGGTTAAAGGGCTGTACTCTATCTAAATGCCAATAGGAAGTGTCGTTTCCCAGGCATACCTCTTTACATCTTTAAGGATAAAGGATATGTCCTTACATATTTATCAGTGACGTGAAGGACACACAGGAGTACAGGTTCCTAAAGTCTGCAGGTGAGAGGACTAATTAACTCCTGCCAAGGTAGGATTGCCATCCAGAAGGACCTAGACATGCTGGAGGAAAGGTCTGTCAGGAACCTTTGAAATGCAAAGCCCTGCGCTAGAGAAATAAAAACCCTCAGCGACAGGCCCTAGCTGGGGACCAACTCTGTTGAAAAAGCCCTGGGAGTTTTGTCAGACAGCAAACTAAGCATGAGCATTGAGTTCTGGCAGAAAAGAATGCCAATGCCATCCTGGGCAGTAACAAGGGGTGTTATTAGTCCCCTTCGACCAGTATTTTATAGACCACACCTTGAATAATGGATCATAGGATAATTCTGGCTGAAAAGACTCAGGACATCTCTAGGTAGGATCAAATCTAAGATCAGACTAAGGGGCTTTATTCACAAGACGAAGACAGCATAACTTCTGTGGACAACCTGATTAGTGCTGGTGCATCCTCACAACTTCCTGATGAAGTTGTTTTTCCATATATCAAATCTGAACTTCTCATTTCCACTTATGCCCATAACCCCATGTCTTCCCATCGTGCATAACTATGAAGAGCATACCTCTGCCTTCTTGTTAGACTCCTCATGCATTTGACTCCATAGGTGTCCCCAAATCCTTCCTTTCCAGGCTGGACAATCCTGGATGAACCAGTGGTTATAGATTGTAATACAGGTGTAAAAATGCTCAAATTACTAATGGATTTGTCCATATTCTGCTTTCATAATACTACTTCCAGTGCTTTAAAGGAAAAAATGACACATACAAAAGAAGTAAAGACAAAGGAAGTAGAGTACCTTTCAGTGAATTTAAAGCTTTTTGTCCTTACAACTTACTGTCATCTTTACCTTCCATGTACATATGCAGGTTTTTTCTCCCTCTATTGTTTCTATTTCAAAGAGGGATCTCACAAACCTTAGGTCAGTGGGAGGCTTTTCAGTGATGACAGGGCAATGGGTTGACAAGCTCCTAAAATCTACATGAAAGATACTACTTATTTCAACTGGATGTAGGAATGAGCCCTGAGCCATACTAAATGAGAGATGTTTGCTTAGTCTGAACAGGTGTTATTTAGTTACAGATTACTTAAGAAGTAGACATCTAACAGCTCACTCATTCTGAAACTGTAAAATGTAAAGACTAATAAGCTCTATAAGATCTATTTAGGTACAAATATTGTAGTACCTAACTGGGGCAGGAGGTAAGAGGCAAAATGTGCTCACTGTCTATTTCTGGATGTAGTATTATAAGAGTAATATGCATATTTTTTCCACTACATTTCATTTTATATATATGCAGGATATAAAAAAGGAGCATATGGCTAGCAGACATCAAAAATATGAGATATATTTATGTATCTCAAATATGCATTTAATTTTAAATTATGTTTTTAAGATTAATTACCATATGTATGTTTACTGAACTGTCTTAACTGTGTGAAAAGATAGAACATGTCCTTAAACATTTGTTGAATTTTAACACACATTGCAGAATCACTATTTAACATTCAGTGACCAATGTAATTGTTACAGGAATGCTTTTCTTTATAGTTTAAACTTAGCTCAAGAACAATCAAAGCATAATATATTCTCTGTAATTGTTACAAGAACTGATGGACAAAATTATTAAATTTAGATTGTTTTAGTTCATTCATGGTAATCATCCAGTCCAGAGATCATTCCTGTCACTAAGATACAAAATTAAAGATATTGAGGGACTCTTGAGTGTAGTGTCTTTATTCCTCTGTTTTCTAAATTTCTTCTAAATTTTGTTTTGTTCATGTTAGTTATGTTAAATATCATGCCTGCATTTGTGCTTTTGTGCAGGTAGATTAATAAAAGGCCAACAGTGGGATGTCATGTCTTAAAAAATACATATGCAGGAGAAATTTATAAGAATCATCGCCCTGAATTATTTCTGATGAGAAAAACAGAAGTTAGCATAGCTACTCTTCCCTAGATTCATGAATTGACAGAGGTAACATAGAACAGAAGGTATGTCTGCCACAGGGGCAGTATAGAACTTTTGCGGATTATAATTAAACAGGTGTCAGTACAGACATAGCTGACTAAAGAACTAATCAATCAATAATGAAGAGAAAAATGGGTTTAATTTAATCTAGAAATATCCATGAAAATGGAAAGCATTTAGTGTAAACCATAAAAGAAAATGGCAACATTTTCCTGGGCAATGCAGCATAAGGAAAGAGCAGAAAGGAAAAGGAATACATAGCAAACGAATGGTATTACAATTTTCCTTAGCTTGAAAAAGCATCCTATAAAAATTCAGCATCTGAAAAAGAACAAGAATTATAAGAAATTATTTTAAAGTAGGGTTGAAATTAAAAAGTACACATATGCCTGTCATTCACAATATTTGAATATAACCTGTCATAAAACCATCAAGTGAACTAAAAGAATTTAAAACTTGCATTTCTAACAAGTTAGACTTAACTAATTAGCCCTACTTCATTTGCATTTCCATTAAATGTGTTCAGGAGAAAAAAAAATTGGAAAAACAACAGACAGAAGGAGATTACTATGTTAGTAAGCTAGAGTTATATATCAAACTATATTGACATGAGTATAACTGACTGGTGAGAATAACTAACAACACAGTCAGTATCAAGACTTAAGGTTTGGGTACTATTGTTCTACATATTCAAGAGGTATGTGTATTATTATGGCTGAAAGTGAACAGAACTTAAAAGCTGAAATAAATTAGAAATAGTTAAGAAGAATTAGCTCTAAAAGGAAATTGAAAAAAAATTGTAAGAAGAGAGAACTAATTACCTTTAATTACTTTAAAAAAAAAGGCTTTCCAGAGGGCTGATGGAATGAATTTGGCAGAACATCTCCAAAAATGGCTTGTATCAGTGAAATTTAAGTGAAGAAAGCAGAAAAGGTGGGCTGAACAATGAAAAAAAAAAATTAAGAGTACTTTTACTTCAAGTTAGTAACACGGAAGCCACCAGCAGTCTTTTAGTGGATTCAAGGCAATCAGAGAAAGAAAACAACAGTGGCAGTTTGGGGCTAGTTAGCACCTGCTCTATATATTAAATCTCAGATTCTTATATAGCTTTTGGTGGAATTTAGGATTTTACTTTTTCTTCATCTGAGTTTTATTTTGCTGAAATGTCAGGGATCTATTTAAATCGGTTGAACAACATACTTTATAACAATGTAATAAAGGATATTTTGTTATATCTAAAAGTAGATCCCTAAAGAAGCATACATTTTGCTTTTATGTACTTGATGCTGCTGTCTTTGCTCACTGATATATTTTAAAGGATTTAAATGTAATATACAAATCAGTGTTAGAGATACTTCAAGTAACTCGATTTTATATACATATTTTGTTAAAAGTTAATAAAACTTCTATTCTTAATACATTCTACTATCATTAAAATGCTCATGTCTTTTAGTGTTTTGAACATGCAGGTAACAAAAAACTCATTCCACTCACTTTTCTGAGAACAGATTCACATATAGCTTCCAGGGAAAATTTTAGAAATTTACCAATGCATTTTTGCCTTTGTATTTTGTTTTACAAGACGTTAAATCTTGTAAATTCTCTTTTTGTTATATTATCACAGATATCAACATAATTTATTCTAGATTTGCACCATATAAATAGGATGAAAACAAGGAAACTTGTTTTTGAGAGCAGCAGCATCCTGTGAGTAAAGCACTCAGTGGCAAGGTTATTGGTCCATTATTTGACATTGACATCCAAGATCTACACATGTAAAATCAACACTGTGATTTTAAACTGCAAGTTTTTAAATCTTCCTTTAACACAACAAACCTCAAGTATTCAGTCAGAAAGAAAAAAAAATCCTCATGTAACTAAAGTTCTACTTTCAAAGATGTCCACAAATTTCTTATTTTTGTTGATACTCAATAGATCAATGCCTAGGCCACCAGTGGGCCATTTTCTTTCATATCCCCTTCAGGAGACTAAATATAAAACACACTTCAATCATTCTCACTGTAAATACTCAAGGTCTGTACAAGCCACAGGGAAATTGATTTTTCACTCAGAAATAGTGCCAGAAGTCAAAGAGGTAATGTTCCAAAAACTTAGAGGAGTCTCAGAATGGTTGAGGTTGGAAGGGAGGTCTGGAGGTCATCTAATCCAACCCTCCTGGCTCAATCAGCATCACCAAGAGCACATTGGCCAGGGTTGCCCAGTGGTTAAGTACATGACCTCAGTGGCTTAGTTCAGACTTCTCTTCCTGAAGGCTCACAAATCTGCAAATCTTCCTTCACAGGAAGATAATTCATCATCCTCACTACCTGTGAATGCCAACCAATACAGAAAAGATGAATTGGACAAAACATAGGAATGGTATTGTACAGATGCTCCTACTGAGAGCCAAGAACTTGATTCCATGTTCTATTTCTTCTGGATTCCAGGATGCTTTTCCACCTAGGGGGTCTATAAAGCCATGTTTTGATCTGAATTTTGATACAATAAAATTTCTTTAAATCAAAAGACGTGGCAGAGACAGATTCCACCAAGACCAGATTGAATGTTAAAATTCTGACATAGTGGAGGAGAGGACTTTGAACCCATTCAAAGGGGGTTCAAAGAAAATGTTTGAAACAACTTCTAATTTTGATGTCACTTTCTCATTTTCCCGACAAATTTAAAAAAAAAAAGAAATGGTGACCCTTTGAAGGCAATGTGAACACCTGTTGAAGATGCCCTGAAATGTCCATTAGATAAAGTTGTTTAAATTACTATGCTTTGAATTTGCTTTTGACTCTAGTTCAGCTTTTCCATAAACTACCATGATGTCTCAACCATGAAGACTAGAGCCATTTTGGATATGTGAAAATGTGCAACACCAGGTTTCTAAGTTTTAAAGAAAAAACATACTGAATTTAGCATTAAACAGCAAGGTGCAAAGACCACATACTTGGAACTTGATTTTAAGTGTTTGCCTAGATAATCTAATCAATCATTTATATTATTTCACAGCAAGCCTTTTAACTACTTAAATATGTTTTACGTCTCTAGACTGAAATTATCTGAGCAAGGAGTTTCTCTGATATGCATACTTATACAGTGCCAGCAGAATGGAGTAGCAAATTTGGTTTGATCTCTAAGATAAAATGAGCCCATGGAACTGTGTATATTCACCTGGCTTATATGAACTACAGCCTTATAGCTGTGTGGCGTGGGAAATGTTTGCTTCTAAAAGCTAAATGAAACCAAAATCAGGAAAGCAAACAATAAATGCAATGCATGCATTTGCTACTTCCTTAGTTTAATTTTTTAGGCTAATTTTTTTGCACTCAGATTTTGAGTATGCCAACTAATTTAATGCTTCTTCTGTGTTCTTTAATCACTTTAACGATTTTTATAATATTTTAGTTTTAATAGCTTTGCAATGCAGAGTCTGTTTCAATGTATAACAAACACTTTGATTAGCTCTTATTTTCAAAACTGTCTTGAACAGAATTACTTCTGTCTGCTAATATGAATAAACATGCACAGCCCCTTTCAGAACAAAAACCAATCCTGATGCTGAAAATTTTGCTAATTTCTGTCACTTATATATTCAGGCTTATTATGTGGAAACGATCTCCTTGATATTGTGCATTTGCATATGCATGAATAGTCATCCACCTGCATACAGTTATTCTTGGTGCAGTGTTTTAGCACTTGTGAGTTGGAATTTCAGACATTATGCACCACTTCTACTCTTTATTGATTGATCCCTGATTCTTCTGTAGGAGGCTTCATCTGACATAGATATTGAGGGAAGTAGGACTGGTGGAGAGGAAAAGGAGATATCATCTTGTTCAACAATTCCAAATAGTGCTGCAACCATCAGAATTGCTATGGTTTATGGGGTTCTGGAGTAAGATATACACAGGGGCTTCTACAGCTCCACACCACCTTCACAAAATAGACACACAGCTTGCAATTGTCAAAGTTCAACAATCTCCTGTTTTATTGTGTTTGGTTTGTTGGTTTTGGTTTGGTTTTTAATTTTGTGATGGTCATCACAAAGCTACAACTTAATTTACTTTTAGAGAGACTGTAAATTCAGGTTTTATCCAAATGGTACTCTGCTTTTAAAAACAACTTTCAGCTTTTAACAAAGGTGACTGAATATTTCATGCAAAACTGATTTTACTGCTAGAAAACTAAGACATATTTCAGGCTGAGAAAGCTGGGACTATTCAGCCTGGAGAAGAGAAGATTGCATGGAGACCTCATATCGACTTTCCAGAATCTTAATGGGGCCTACAGGGAATGCACAGAGAAACTTCTAGTCAGGAACTGCAGTGATGGGACAAGGAGTAAGGGGTAAAAATTGGAGGAGGGGAAATTTAGGTTGGATGTTAGAAAGAAATTTGTTAATGTGAGGGCGACGAGGCACTGGAACGGGTTGCCCAGAGAGGTTGTGGATGTCCCAAACCTGGCCACCCATGTTCAAGGCCAGGCTGGATGGTGCCTGGCCTAGTGACAGGTGTCCCTGCTTAAAGCAGAGGGGCTTGGAACTAGAAAATCTTTAAGGTCTCTTCTAACCCCTTACGCTTCTATAATTCTATGATATAACAGCATTTCAACTAATCCCCATTTGATTTTAGTAGAAAAGCTTAAAATAGCTGGTGCTTTTACAAATGCTTCTGTGCTCCTTCATTTTCCTAGGATGGACAGAAATCTCTGGGGATGATAAATTCTTGTAAACTTCATGAAAGCCAGTGGCTAAGCAGATAAGACACTCAGTTTAGCAGCTTGGCTGTGAAAAAGGCTTAGCATAAGTGAAGGGTTACCTGTTCTGTTTGGTCTGTCAGCTGACTCACATGCACACAGTGGGAAGCAGGGACAATTTGGGTCGCTTCCACAAAGGAATAAGGATTGCAATTTACAAAGAGCCAGTGCAAGGTCTCTTTGAGACTGAAAGCACTAAGAGAGGTAGGACTTGCAGTTGAAAAGAGACAGGAGAGAAGAATTTGTGAGACTTATGCTGTACAAACCCTCTGCCCCTGTAAGGATGCAGTATGATATTGTACAGTTGCAGTACAGCCCCTTCCAGAGACTCAGATCTTTGCAGGTTTTTCAAGATATCACTAAGGACTTGTGGCAAAGTTGGCCATGCAATGACATATTTCCATTTTAAATAGAAATGCTTTCAGCAAAACAATTTTAGTATGCAGATACAGCCACTAATTGCTCAAACCTACTTCTTAAATAACTGAGCTACTTCCTCAGCGTGAGGGATCAGTCTATTCCCAGAATGGCCAAATTTGCAAATTTTATCAGAAGCAAAAGCACAAGAGCTGCTTCTCTCCTTTCTAAGGAAAAAGTGCCCTGCATTTAGGACAAAATGCTGAGCTTTAGCTAGACTGAAAACCATAGCAAATGAAAAGACCTCAATTACAGTTTTAAAATCCTTCACTTCACCTTATTTTAAATTTTTAATCAGATCTCACAACTGTAGTCAATTAGAAGTTATTAAATTACACCATTCAGGATACACTGGGAGGAATTAGTCCATATTAGTGGATATTCATGGAAAGGTGGTGGGATTTTCTTTTTCCAACATTAGAGGCTACAGATGGGGTCCTAGATATATGAAAATGAAGATATCTTTGTTAGTTACTATTATATAAATGTACTTTATTCTTGCCTTAAGAAAAAAATAATGAAATCAATGAACAATATGCAAAAAGTAGAAAGACAACCTTAAATAAAGAGGTCAGAGAAACTGATGGATGCATATAGATAAAATAATAGATCACAGAAAGGCTTGGGTTGGAAGGGACCTTAAAGATCAACTGTTTCCAACCCTCTGCCATGAGCAGGGACATCTTCCACTAGACCAGGTTGCTCAAAGCCCCATCCAGCCTGACCTTGCAGCCTTCCAAATATTAACTCGTATTAACTTTCAATATTTTTAAGAAATTAAATAATGACAAAGAGAAAAGAGAAAAATGTTCTGGAAACACAAGAGAAATAGGAAGTTTGTTTAATGAGCTATAAATTAAGTAGATTATATATGTATATGGCAGATAAGAACAAAGAGACATTCCCCACATGATAATGCTCTCAGTCTGCAATCCTTTTTCCTACTGATCACATCTCAGCTAGAAAAAAATACAATGGCTTAGATACTTAATTTAAATGACTGTAAGACCCATAAAGAAGTTATGCTATTTTTTATAATATTTGGCACTAAATGCAGCAAAACAACTGAAAAAGTGATGATACAGTTTTCAGGAAGCAGACAGCAAGATTTTAGTGATCCCAAGGTAAACAGTGGTGAAAAGTAAACTATAGTAACTTGTCAAAACCATAGATACTACATCTGCATAAAAATGATTCACCTCAATTAGAAGTGTTTAATATCAATTCCTAAGAAAAATGTATTTGAAAAAAACTTTCTTACTAAAAGGCATTCAGAATAATTGTCAAGCCTAGGAAACAGTAAGTGATGCTACAGTTAGAAACTTTCCAATTTTCCCAGCTGAACTGATTGAATAGATCAAAAATTCAAGAAATTTGCGTAATTCACAAAAAAAGAACAAAATCATTAGCACTTACTGTAAAATCCCTTGCAAAGAAGCCACACTTTGGTTTGCTGATGCCCTAGTACCACATTACTTTTTAATGGCACAATAAGCTGTCAATTGAGATTAAGTTCCTTGAAAAGGTCTTTTTATTGAATTAAGCTTCTTAATAAAAGTAATTGCTTTTCTAATTCCCCACTGGGCTACTGGAGCATAATCTGGTGCCTACTGTATAAAAAGTAGAGTCTCAATCACTTCAATTGATATTTGGACTGGAACCATAGCATCAAAACCAAAGCTATGGCCTTGGCAAAATAATATACAAGCAAGAATGGAACTGAATATGTTACAGAAAATAAGTAGACATGCTTAATAATTCTAATGCAGAAAAAAAAATTTTCAATGCTTAGTTATATTTAGGCTTCCTTTAATTGATATTTTTTCAAAAGCAAAGAAAACATAGGAATAGAAAGAGCTGCAGCTTTCCCTTGCAATACATAGGTCAGATAGCTAAGGGAAATTGTATTCTACCAACCCAGCTAAGAGAAAAGCATATGAAAGGAAGTTTAATGAATAGTCTTACTGAAATGTTGACATTTTTATTCATGTAATAGCCAGCCCTTTCTGAAATTTACACTTTGTAAAAGAGATTTTGTCTGGGCAAAGACTACCCTGAATTTATAGCAGATTTTATAGTATCTATCTCCACTTGCAAATTTGGTGCTGTGTAATAAAAGAAGGGGGTTTGGGTTTTTTGGTTGTTGTTGGTTTGTTTTTTTTTTACTTTATGGAACTAGCATGTGGAATTACTTGGTCTGCACATCAGATAGCCAAATGATTTCTTTTGAGAAAACATATCCTTGGAAAAGCACAAGGGACACTGATTCATGCTGCACAGCCATGGAATATTTGCTTCTTTTGCCAGATACTCCAAGTTGATCAAGGGAATGTGGATACTCATCCTGTGGAACATTCACCTGCTGCATTAAAATGAAAAATAGATACGTTGCAAAACAAATGGAACCTTTCAGGGTGCTTCTTTAACCAAACTAGCTATTAGTTTTTATTAAGAATCACAAAGATTTTGTTACCTAAAACCCACGATATTACAATGAGAATCAAGAGATTCTTTCTCCTCCTGGTCCTGATGCTGACTAGCAGGATAACTCTGAGATTCCTCTTTCTTTTAACTTGAGGTCTGCTTTTCCACTCATTTCTCTTGTCTAAATGTGAACAGCTTCTTTTTGTATAACACCTAGTATAGATGCAGTACAATTCCCCATAGGCTGTCCCCATAGCAAGACAACTAAGAGATATTTTGGAAATAGGAGTTAAAAACCTAAAAGTCAGTCTTTTGGGTTGGCATACCTCCACAGAACCCAGAGAGGCTGGTCTCTAAGTTTTTTCTGGCTCTCTCTTTACAAATGCAGAAACAGTGAAAACGGTGAGTATGAAATTAAACACGTAATTAGCTTTCCATCTATACCTATTAACTGAATCTCAATTAGATTATAGTGAAATTTCCTTCTACAGAGTAATTACAAAGAGTTAATGGAACAAACTGGTCAAAAGCACAGTAAGATTTTTGTCTATTTACAGTTTGGTTGGTTTTTTCCATTTTGTTTTGTAGCAGGCTGCCTTAAATATTTATATTTTGCCCTAATTTTTATAATTAGAAACCGTATCTGTTTCAGCGTAGCTCGTAAGTAATGAGCAGATTTTCTGCATTAAGCCGATCATCTCCCAGAACTGAGGGCAGAGAAAAAGTGAAGGATACTTAAACAGAGTAAAAGAGCCCTTCTTCCTTGGGTTGTGTAAAGAATGCTCTCTTTAGTTGTCCTAGCTGTTACTAAGTTTTTAGTTGTAAGCAACACAGAAGAATATTAAGCACAATGCAGAGGTTAAACTGGAGACTTCTAATGAAAGATTTGCAATGGAATGACTGTAAGGCTGCTCAGAATTCAAGCAAAATAAAATAAAATAAAATTGCTTTGGGAAGTGAACATAAGGTAACCTGTATTGTCTATTAGATGATTACATCACAAGACATTCCATAACCAATTTCACTGCTACCTTGTTATCCCATGATAGCTGTGTCAAAATAATTTTTATCTTGCAAAACCAATCCTCAGCCTTGAAAAAACAAATGAAAGTCCAGGTTTATTATTCATGTATTAAAAATAAAAAATAGTTTGTAGCTATGGGAAACAACATCCACCTTAATTAAAAAGTAATTTCAGACATTGATTTTAAATGTGCTTGTCTATATATAAATTGTCTGTTATGCCAAATGATTCATACATCAGAAGTGCTACACATGGTATGAGCAGAAACAGGCAAGCACCTGTGAGATACAAAGTTCTCCTACTTTACTATATGTACACCCTGATCTTAAAGAAACACTTCCTGCATTGCCAGTAGTTAACATTCTTTTGAATACCAGTCATTATAGCTTTTTTATTACTTTTAACCTGTTTCTAAACAGGGACATACTTATTGAAGGATTCTTTTAATATCTTTTCTAGATTTCATTCCATTTCTGTATGTTTTCACTGGAGCTTGACTGACAATAAATATTTTGCATTTAAGTATAAACAAAGATATCCAATTAAACTGCTGTAGTCTGTGAAGTTACATTACTTAGAGGCAGTAAGATAATTGCACACTGTTCAAGAACTACCTCCTGTTCAAAACATACCTGTTTACTCCTGAAAGTCTGAGATGTTTTTCTCTTTTTAAAGTGTATTGTTCTTTACCCAAAATTTAAATAAAACACAGAACATTACCATGGGACACCAAATTAAGGGAAAGCTCATAAACACACAATGGTATTAAAGTTATTTTGTCAAAGTAATTTGTAGACATATAGGATTTTTCCAAAAAGACCCCCTTTTTTAAATCAGTAACAAAAGCAGATCAAAAATTTAATGAATTTGAAAACAAATGCTTCTCCAGATAGATATGGTCTTTACAGATCATTTAAAAATTAATAGGTATCATCAGCCCACTGGAGAGAAATTAGTGAAAAAAATCTTCTTTCTAGTGTTAATTTATCTCAAATTCTTGGATAGCTATAGCAATTTCTGGATCCGGCACTGAAGCTGGAAAACAGGTTTGCTCACTCCCCACAATGTCATAAAAAGCAGGTTTAGAAACCCACAACAAGCTTATAACATAAACCCTAAGGGTTCTTTAAGTAAGTATGAGCTCACAGTTTAAGATGACTGGTTGTCCATTACTGGCAGTGCAATACAATCAAATGCAGTTTCTAGAACCTAGAGATGCTCAGTAGCCCCAGTGCGAGTGTCCATGTGGAACTGAGCTGTCAGGGCTGTTTCTTCTAGGCTGCACCAAACAGATCCTGATCAGCTACACAGGGGGTGTATTTTTTTTCCACATAGACACAAAAACATGGGCATTGCCATTCCACTGTCACAATCTGCTAGCTGAATTTTGCTGCTATCACTGAGCACTTCTTTAAAATTGTGCTTAAGACAGAGAGAAGTAAGATTTCCCATTTTTTTTCTTATATAAAGGACTATTTGAGTTGCATTTTTTAAATAATATTCAGAGTTCACTTAACTAAAATGGAGTATGCAGCCTTGACCTTTCTCTAATTAACTCTTCTTTTTTGCAAATCAGTAGCAGTTCTTTTTAAATCAATGGAGTTGTTCTGTCTCCGTGGAAACACTGCTAAACTTCCAGCTTAAAAACCTGTACCAGGACAATGGTACTTTTGCCAGATCAGCTCTGACAAACAAGATGTGTTTTTTAGATGTCATGGCTACACAGTTCTCTGCAATTCTCTGACCTGAGATCTCGGTTGGGTTCTGACACTTTAGTGTCTCGTGGAGTTGGTATTTCATATTCACATTTTTCTTATACCCAAGCAGTCTGGTCTGACTTCAGAACAGCTACTGAGGCCAGTACCTTTGGGACAGGCAGCAGGGCCCTTGTAGGATCATTTCTGATTTCCTCTGCTCTTTGGTGAGCCCCAAGAGCAGCAGGCGTGATGTGTCACCATCAGATGGGACAAGCTGGAAGTGCCTATGGCACAGGCTGAACCATGAGACTCTCGTAAGGCCACGAGAAATGCTCACTGCATTGTTTCACAGATGCTACAAAGAACTGTCCAGAAGATAAATATTTTGAGTTGGCAGAAAATGTACCCTTTATAGCCTTTTCAGGAGCTGGCTCTTACACAGCAGTATAGAGACAACAGCTTGCCTCCTCCTGGAGCTGCATCAGTTAGGGAATGAATTGGTATAAATTTATTATATTAAAAAAAGAAAACAAAAGCATATTCCCGTAAAAATGTAAAATAAAAATAAACAGTTTCATGCAGAGGATCATCAATTTTGTTGTTTCATGAAGTACTTGATTTACCATGGGTTCTGATTTAACATGGCTGTTTGAACAAGAGCACTGTGCAGCAAGAATACTACCAGGGGCTACTGTTTATTCCAAACATGCTTACCACTAGATGGTAATGGATGTGGCTCTGCATATCTTCTATTCATTTATAAATGAGGATCAGGAGAAGAACAGAACAATTTGATTACCTGACAGGTTTGAGCTGGGCAGTGAAAAATTTCAAAACCTGTCCTTGTTTTGGGGCTCATTTACCATTAACTGGGAAGTTAAAAGATTTGAAATGCATTTACACATGAAGTATAACACTGAGTAACAGCAAAGCAATTGCAATCTTGTTAAAACATCCCACTTTTAGTTGTTGTTCAATTGAAATCAATGTGTCTGTATCACTGAATGACTGTGTTTTCATCAACCAAGTAATTTTGCTTTTCAAGTCTCCATTTTTGGGGGCAGTTATAAGAAAGAAAATAAATCAGCCTTGCATTGTCATAACCAAATTTAGTACTCTAGGCTGACTCTAAAAAGACAGAAAAATGTGTAAAGTACAGCAAACTGAACTTCTGTGAAGTTACAGTAAACTAAACCAGTTGGTATATGGTGGAAGAATGAAGAAGTGAAAACATGCAGTAGAAAAGTCAGATGCCAGTTTCTCTAATACTATCCCACATATTGCTTGATATTCCTGCTAAACTCAGTCTTTGCAAGTCGGGTGTGCTTGCAAATAAATTTGGTAAAAACATTATTCATGTATGCTTGGTATCTGAACACACACTGTACCCCAAGGAATGGCACACAATTTATGTTATTCTACCAATAACACTTTTGTAGTGTACACAGCTGAAAATGGCTTTGTCTTCGTCTTTGATAATGTGTACTGCCTCAGATCAGCAGTTTTCCATTCAAGCTTTAATCAAAACAATACTGAGATTTCACATGGGGCAGCAGATAAGCCTTTTGCTGGAAGCTGGCTCAGAATCTCCCCATTCATTCAAATGTTTCTGGAAAGTTCATTTTAACTAAATGTACACATTTTTGCTGCCCAGTGAGAAGGTTTATTCTCTGAAGGTAAACTTGCTGAAAGAGTACAAAGCTTTGTTTAAATAGCTAACTGAAGCAGAAAAAAAGCATGGCAATATCAGAAAGAAGTTATATTTCTGTAATGGTAAGTCTATTTTACCTATGTTATTAGAACAAGTTTCCTAATGATTATACAATTTATTCCTTTCCATTTTATCCTTCTTTGGTCAAGAGACTTTTCAAATGTGCACAGCTGAACTGAAGACCAGGTTTTGTTCAACTAGAAACTAATAAAGGTTACTGATAAGAATAATATATCATCTTCATTGTTTTACATGCCACTAATAAGCATTTAACAGATTTGTTTTACAAAATGTTACAGGTTGTCAGTGGAATGGAAAATAATTTGACTTCCATACACAACAGGAATAAAATTGACATAAAAAATGCATACTCTTGGTATCAGCATTGCCATTATAAAACTACCATCTAGAGCAGCTTCAGGATTGTATTATTGATAGTATGTGAGAACTGTAGCTTGATAATAAAAAAATAAAAAGGAAAGAGTAAAATATCTTACATTTTTACTAAAAATAGTCAAAATCTCTGCAATTGAGAAAATTCAGGCTTGTGCATGGAAAACCCTCTTATTAGCAAACTCTTTTATAATTTTCACAGCCAAAAAAAAAAAAAGGCAAATTATACCCTATGTGCCAGCTAAAACTGTGGCTCCACAGTTACAATTTTAACAATGGCTATTGAAATGGTAAATTATAAATACTATTTTTTGCAGGAAAAAGATCTAACCATATTAAATAGACTGCAAACTGATCTTCTGTGTGGTATGGAATAGCATTATTTCTCTCTCTTGCTCTCCTAGTACTTAGAATAAAGAAGGAATATTTGCTTACAGGGCAGAAGAGAAGGTTGTCAACCATTAGAAATTTCAGACATGAGTTACAGCTATTATAAATTATTGTTCCTTGTTGTTTACAGATTGGGAGTTCTTTAATTAGTTAAAAAACCAAACAAACAGGTATCATTTCAAAGTAGTGAAATAATATCCCTTTCTACCATTACAATTATCCCCAGCTGTGAATTTGCAAGATCAATGAGATGAGAGATAACAGCATCCCAAAAAAGGGCATGAAATATTTTCTTCCAGGGTACTTAAAATAGAAAAGTTAATATATTTTTCAACAACAAAGAGAAAATCAAACCTTGGGTTACAGAAAGGGCAGTCTGAATCCCAGAACAATAATTATTTCAGGACATGGTGTTGGAGAACATATGAAGTGTCTAAAGCCCTGCTACAGCAAATAAATTCCAAAAGAAAGTAGTGCTCAAATTATCTGTGCTATGTGTGTACAAGTTCTGCATCTTTACTGCTTTAGGCACGTGTTCAGCACTGTCACAAATGCTTACAGATACATCTACTGTGACTTAGCACTCTTAAAGCTCCATATGGTGAAGTAGGTGGCAGGATAAATTTCTTGAGCAGAAGTCTATGATGAGAAAGTTATTCTTAAGTGAATCGTTGCATAATGGAGTAAAACACTTTCTGCTATTGTTATTTCAGAAGATATTTTGTTCTATTTACACACAGGTACACAGAAGCTATTTCTTCATTTATTCTTAAAATGAAACTAATATGCTTAATCAATTGATGAAAGATTAGAAATTAAAATAATAAAAGCATTGAAAAGGGTAAGGGGACATGGACACACACAACAAAAAAGTTAGGATTCTACTTTTGTTCCTTAAAACAAGCTCCTATGAAAATACACTTTCAACAAGATTTGTAGGATCTGATCTTTGGAGAATAAATAAGCCTCAGGGTAATGAAAGTAGTATCAGTTCAGGGTTTACCTTCCACCCTTAAATTTATCTTCCTCCCACATTCCCTCCCAACCTTTCCTCAACTCCCCAGAACTTCAGTTGGAAGAACAGTCCTGGCACAGCTGAGTTGAGTGAGGCTGCACAGAATCTGTTTGCATGTCTAGACACACATAATGCAATAGACCCACAACTGGAAAAACCTGCACATGCATGATTGTCAATCACCTAATTTCTGGATGAAGTGTAAATAATTTAAAATTTAAAATCCAATTACTAATATTTCACATGCTAAAAGAAACTGGCCTATGTTTAGCTCCTCAGTCTTTTAAATCTTGATTCATAGTTGTGTAGAAATCTCTCCTTAGTGTAACCCACTTAAGTCAGCAAAACCCATTTAAGGACAGAACTTCTAGATGCTAAAAGCCTTCTGGGACTGTAGTTTGCAGCTCAAAAAGGAATACAAAATTGACAGTATAAAAAAACAACACTTAGAATATATACTTGTCTGTAAATAAATTTTTTGATGGTGCTAGTTGATTTCTATTTGGAGGACAAACACCACAATACTGGCTACAATACCACTTCTCCATACATAAATATTGGCTTTGGAAGCTGGGTTTCATTTTTTTTATGGCCCAGAATGAAATACAACAGCTGCTATTTAGCAAACATAAAATTGTCGCATGTCTGATAAAAATAACATACTCATTAATGTTGCATTGCAATTGTTGATATTGTTGTTTATTTCAAATGACTATGCAGTGCTGGAAAACGGAAAAATGATGAAAGGCTGAAAGAAAAGTTGTCCCCAAAAGGAAAAGCCAGGGGTTTTCAGTTTCCCACTGTAGACAGGCAAAGCCTCATGCTCCAAGGCTGCACACCCCAAGTTGTAAAACCAGAGTTCTTGGGAATCAGAGCAAGCAGTTCCAGAGGCATTGGAAGATGGCCTCTGTAAGGCTCACTTTTGGGGTGCAAACAGCAGTGTCAAGAGCTGAGCAAGAGATTTGGTGCATTCCCAAGTGAAGGGATAGAAGCATTTTTTGCACTATTCAAGTCCGTCTTGTGAATAGTTGGGATGTACAAATTATCATAAATAAATTCAGAGATGTGCTGAGAATCTTAATTTTAAATTTATACAAACATGGAGTCTGTGTTCTTGCGTATTTTCCATGAATATTATCAAATAGTAGCCTGGAAACAACCTCTAAAAATGAGAATTGGAAACTAGTTTGCATGAACTCGTTAAGCTAGGTTGCACTAACTGTAATAAAATTTTAAATGAAGGTCTTGCCACTAAAGATTTGCTTTCCCTTGCTTTTCCAGCTGATGCTACCATACCCAAGAAAGCTTTTAAAATGTAAACATGAAATATATAGCCAAAGAAATGTATAAACAGCCCCTTAAGATCAATCTTCAACCCCAGAGAAAGACAGATAAAGAAAAGTAATGGAAAACCCGTAGGTTTGTGAAGAATTTTGCTACAAGAATAAGGGTGAGACTAACATATTTGCATTTCCCTAATGGTAGCCTACATGACATTGTTGCACAACACTTTTTTACACATATTTTGAGACATAAAGTTATTTTTAAAACTTGTATATGTGGAAATTAATAAAAAATACTATCTTCAGTGAAGGCAGCTTTATCACCAGAACTATAATTTTTTGTAACCTTATTTGTTGAAAAACAAGTAGGTTGTATGCATTGCTGCTCAGAGTGTGTGTTCTGCCTAAAAGAATTCTGATGGATATAATTTCACATCATTTCCATAGCTAAAGTTGATCTTGAGAGCAGTGGAACAGATTTTGGCACTACTATAAAGCAGTTGTAAATGAGGAATCTGCCAAAGCAATCAGAGTTTTATTTTCGCAGGTGACTCATTACTTAGCTAAAAGCAGCTTGGGTAGCAAACATGTTTTCCAAAATTTCATCTGAGAATATCAGAGATGATTTTTTCATGCATCTTTTAAATTGCATCTTTGAAATTATTTGTTCTGACAACTACTTTTGTGATTGATTTTAACTTGTTAAATCAGATGTTAAAATCTACTCATTTTAACAATTCCTGAGCTACTTTAGACTTCCTAAAAAGCTTAGGATGACAGTTTCTGTCTGATGCCAAACATCATAAAAACTATGTGTCAGAGCTATAAAATTTAAGAGGCTTCTAATGGTTTTTTTACAAATGTTTTAGATGCATTTCTGAATACTTTTATAAATTAAAAAGCTAAAATGAAAGTAGAGGATTTTATCTATAATCATTTATTTCATAGTTATGCCTTCAAGATGGTTGCAGCTAGATTTCTTTAATTTGAATCAAAATAAATATAAAGCAAAAGAAAGTAGCAGTTGACCATCTCTGAAGAAACCACTGCCTCCAGCAACACCCAATAATTTACTCCTCCTGAGGCTAAAGTTAAGATAAAACAGCTTCTAACTGAAGAGCAATTTAACGCTTCTAATCATGCAAGTTCAAAACCCCATCTTTTTATTTAACCAAAATTCTTGTTTCATAGATTTTGCCTAGAAAATTCAGGTTCCATTTATCCCATCTTTCAAAATGAAAAGTTGCCTTTGGATAACTAAGGCATCATATACCATTTCAGGTCCCTCTCCCTTCTGATTAAACTTGATTTGGTAAACTGCTGTAAAATGGAAATATTTCTTAGCCTTCCAATAATTAATTACATCATATACTCTTTCAACATTAATTTTTGGTTCCATCAGAAATTGCAGTATCATATGCCAGTGACATAAAAATTCTTTGAGAATGCTTATCAAGAAAATCTCTCTTGAGATTTTCTCTGACTGTTTTGCTCTAAAGTCTGAAGAACAGCATCTAAAGGTTAAGAAATTTCCATTCCAGTATACTTTCACAAATTCTAAACTTAGCCTCAAGGAGGTGTTTTTGTTGTTTTTTTTCCCCACTCCTTGATATATTTTGTAGAGACAGTAAAGTTTTCAAATTTATTACAAATTGTTTTAATCAAGTTCTGTCATTTAGTGGCTGAAGATAAGAGCTCTTAAATTAAATTGTATTTCCTGTTCTCTGAATGATGAAAACAAAACATATTTTGTAAATGCATTTGTTAATACATACTTTGGCACTCAAAAATTATTGAATTTTGTTCCCACTAAACTTCATGCAGGTTTTGCCATCTCCTAGACCAGGAACAGATTTAGGTAAATTCTTACTGCATATTCTTCCCTTGTGTTTTACAGGGTACCATGAAGCCGTGCTCTATGGCCCCAGTGAGGCTGTTCCAGGAATGCCTCAAATACATCACAGTCAGATAACCCTGCACCTGAAGTGTTTCATTTGTAGCACAACCACTGGTCTACTCAGAACTTGTGGGCACATCACTAGAATACAATACGAATTTTCATTTTAATAAAAGAGGACAAGTTTTAGAAACTTCTTAAAAATATCACAGAATCATAGAA
>WAAE01024213.1:0-12397 GCA_013400495.1 Nicator chloris
ATAGTTATTTATTCTCTTCTGGATGATCTGAGTTATATTTTGTTGGTAGAAAAATTGTAGGAATAGATAATTTGTTCAACAGCAAAATACTTGTAAGGTGTTCAGTCTTTTTATTGTTGTTGCTGCTGCTTCCTTACATATTTAGCTTTCTAGCTACTCTGTGATTCATATTCCATAATGCAATTTTGGCCACTTTCCTTCCCTCTGAATTGATGTTTCTTTCCATTGCTATTAGCTAACATGTTATTCAAATTTGAAACATTATTATATTTCTCTCTCTTTTACTTGCTTATCCTTTTTTTTTAAAGATCAAACCTTATTAACATCCAGGCTCCAATTGCTCCTTTTTTTCTCTATGCATACACTATGACTTCAAGATTAGAATGGAAATAAAAAAGACTTCCTCCCCAGAATTTATCAGGGAAATTTAGTTTCCAAACTTCCTAGTTTTCCCTCTTCTATATCCCAGTTTTTACTCCTCATTAATTTGTTGCAAACACACACATGCAAATACTCTATTATTTTGTTTGTAGACAAAGATTTTTAGCTATTCTTCCCCCAGTCACAACTGCATTCTCTGCTATTTTAGCACCATAGATGTCCCTTCATATTTTGACCATTATAAGGTAAATTCAAATTGTTCCATAACCAGCTTTCAAAATCTATGTTAATCAAGTAATACACACAGCCAGTGTGTGGCTGTAAATGTGAGCTAGGATTATAAATCTGTTGTCAAAGTAAGTATTTGTGTCAAAAAGAGTGGATTTTATAAGCCTTGGTCCTCACAAAAGTATAGGCTCCTTTTTAGATCACTTTAAGAAAATATCTATAATCTGATGATTTTAAAATACTGACCTTTCTACTGTGGGCAAGTTTTTGTTTGTTGTTTTCTTACGAACTGGAGCTGATGGTTAAGAAATGTATAACCCAGCCTCAATTAGCCACCAAAGCAGATCCTTTAAAATGAAGGAGTTACAAGGTATATTCCCCATTAGATTCACATGTCAAGGTTAAGTAGTTTGGATGGATGGTGAAGAAAATTTGCTGAAATTTGTCAACAGCCTCGTAGCTGTTATTTATGATCTGCAGAAGGGTGCTCTCAGCAGCACACATGTATGTGGAGCCAGGCATTGCAATCAGTTGTATAAGGCTCAGTTCCACTGAGCCCAGCTGGGAGACACCACATCACACCACCTCTCAGCTCGCTGCCTTCTCGATGTCTGGAGCAATGGACAGTGTGGTACCACCCAGCAGGCCCTCAGTTTCTTCTCCCTCTGCTGGCCCATGACCTCAAAAGGAATGGCTGGAGACCACTTGGTTTTTCACATGGGGTGTCATTGGCCATAGAATAGCTTTTATTATTTCTGTGGTGAGATCTGTCATGCCTATTCTCTTGTTTGACTCATTTGGAATTCAAATCAGTGTTCCTTAAACGATGACTACAGATAATAGAAAAAAAATAAGTACAAAGTGAACCAACATGGTTGCAACATCTAAATTTAAATCTATCTCTGCATGTACTTCTTGAAAGTCTTGGTTAACACCCTATCTGTCATGTCTCCTCAGCCAAATCCCAACCCCTTCAAGTCTCAGGTGAAAAGTGGAAAAATACCTGAATCATGCAATGACTCCCAAAATCATCAGCTCTGAGACACAGAGCGGTCCCTCTTTTGGAAATGGAGCAGCTGTCACTGAGAAGCCTGGAAGTCAGCTTCCTTCCTCCCTAGCCAGGCAACAGAGGTGACTCCCCCTGGGACATTACCCCAAAGGACAGAGGTGATCTCTCAGATGGACAGAAATGTCACTGACCAAAACATGCTTCCCTGCTTCTGAGACCTTTAGTACAAGAGCATGGATGTGACCTGTCTGGTCTAGTGTGAAAGCCCAGAGAAATGAAAGGTGACTGAAAGAGGCCAGAGCTGCATGATTGTTTTTCCAGACTGCAAGCTAGAATATTTCCTTGCTCAAGTCTAGTCAACAGAGCAGAGCTGGTCAGAGGTGAATGACAAACCTTTTAACAGGGATCAGTCTCTTCCAGAGGAGTGCAATGTGCAGGGGAAGCCAATGACCAAGGCAACCAGTTCTCACTGCATCATGACTTGCAAGTTTGGTTTTCTGCAGGTTGCCAGAGAGACACTAAGGAAGAACCTCTGCCAAAACTGAATGTCAGGAGTTTTGAATGCAAGCACTCATCTGGCTCACTCCAGAGCTCTGTCATAACTAAATGCTAAGGTACCTAATCCTTCTCTCTCTCAAGTCATTTTCAGCTCATAGCACTTCAGCAGGGCTTATGCAAGACCCTGAAGTTCAGGCTATGTGTTCCTAGTAGTCAGTGGTTCCCCAGCTTTATTAGATGTCCTGTGAATAGATTTTACAAGCGGTTTTCCCCTGGAGCTGTAAATGGAATAACCTGTTCCCCAATGGACTCCTAGAAGAGCCAACAGCAGTTGCTCCATGTGCTTTTCTCCTTGACAACTATTGTTCTCAATTATTCATATTCTTTCAGGTTTAAACACATGCAGATGTATACAAAAATAAAGACAAAGGATGCATGAACCCATAAATCTGATTCACCACATGTTAATACAGTGAATAACAAGTCCTTAACAGGTATATATCTGCACTTTTCCTTCCCAAATGTGTTGTTCAGAAAACATTCAAGTTCAGTTTCAGTAAAATATTCAGTCACATTTCAAAATCAAGACAATTAGTGCACTTAATAGAGTTATATTACTGAAACTGAATACTAGCAAAAAACTGGTGCATAACTTACCCTCCTGCAGAGGGTTAGGAGCATTTCTGCAGATGTGAGAGTATGAAATGTTAATGGTTAATAACTTAAATGACTGACCATTTGAAAAGCAGTGGATGCTTTGCTGACGATGTGCAAGGGAACCACTCGGGTGCAGAGGGGATGAGCACCCACCATCAAGGGCTACCAGCTGGGTTTTGACCCACCTTGAGCAAGATGAGCGAGAAGGCCGATAAGAAGCAGACCCTGCTGAGGTGAGATAGTGCTTTTTATCATTCCAATATCCTCCCTTACACAACTGGCTCAGTTGTAAAAGTCCCCCTCCCCATCACAGGAGATATTGTGTCAATGTGTTCCTGAAGTTGTTCATCCTTTCTGAGGGACATAACTGGCTCGACTACACGGCCTGAGAGGCAGGTGTCGTGTCTTACAAGGTGTCATAACTGCCATAACTCATCAAAGATGCCCAAAGTGCCCACAGACTAATTTCTTGGGTCTTCCACCAGAGGACTGGGCATGATCCACAATGTTGCAACAGATTCAGTGTTTCCTCAGACACGGTCAAAGGTCCAGGGGCAGTACCTGGGGTGTAGCTCCCAGGCAAACCCGAACCTATATTAAGCTGTTGAACTCTAGGTCTTGTGGGCTTCCCCACCCCCAGGGGATCAACACTGTGACCATCTGACACCAAAATTGCAACAATCCAGCCTTGTTTCTGGATCCACAGGTGGTGGTATCTTTCTACTCTTATCCTTTCTTTTTCTTTCTTTTCCTTATACATTTTCTTAAGTGTCATTTTTATGCTTTATATTGCTATATCACCATAGATAATAACCAAAATGGCTACATATCTCCTTTCCATTGCAATCAAATTGTTCTAAAATAAACACTTTACACACACACACATATATATATAAACACTAGCCATTTCATGTCTCATTCTAATCCACCCCAGGGGATCTATTATTAAGAAGAACCTTACCCTTGCATTCAGGGGTGGGTTGTAACAGCAGAGAGTGAGTAAGAAACTGCCCTTTGCAGGAGCAAGATACCAGGTAAGGGGAGGGACTTGTCTTCCCATCTGCTAAGCCGCCATTTAGCATTGAAAACTCTTATTTACAACTTCACACAAAGTGCTCAGTGATGAGTGCTTACCCACTGCTATCCAGGTTTTGTCAGACCCTCACTTATGGTGACAATTATCTGGCTCTACCTGCTCACTCCTGTGATGTCAGTGGAGCCCATGATGACAGACCCTGGCCCTGTGCCTTCTGTATTAATATTTACATTATGATTCTCACATTGCTGATAGACAAAGTTATTTCAATTATTCTGGGGCATGCTTTGTCTGCTTTGTATTTTGCACACAGGGCTTTACACTGATATCTAGGCAAAGTGTGGTTCTGTGTAGTTTAAAAAAAGCAATTCCCTTGAAGATCTTATAGTGTTTGCATATGACAGGGGAGATTTACAGACAAATTATATTTTAGTACATTCTCACTAGAACTGTACTGTCAAGATATTCAGAAACACTGGGAATATAAATCCAGAAACTTCAAGCAATAAATAGGTAGCATGTTGCCAGATCTAGAAACAATCCAATAATGTCACATTTTGGAGGTAAGATAGTTTCAGTCTAGCAGCATCTTAAAGATCACAGCTCACATTACTGAGTTCGAATTTCATGGAAGTTACACATACATAGATTTCAGTTTTGCTACAAATCCAACAAATTGCAAAAAGAGATGTCACACCAAAACATAAACACAAGCAGAGAAAATATGATGCAAAGTGTTACTTTTTCTAGAGAATTCCAAGCATCAGCTGTAATGCAAAATTCCAGTGCAACAGACACGATGCTAAATACGAGACACCTGCTTATACTGCTTCAAATGCAAAACTTTGGGACATTCAGTCTTTTGGTAACCTGAACACATGCCACTTGCCTTCTGAAACTATGTATAAGCCCATGATTTAGTTGGTATTCAATGTACTCCGACTACATACAGTGAAAACTACATGGGAGCTATATACAGTGGCAACAGTGCAGTGTCAGGCAGTCACTAGACCATGATGTGACACAAGGCCGTGCAGTGGGACAACCTTAGCAATCACAGAGCGCTTCACCTAGCTAGAAATATAATGTCAAAAGAAATCCTTTTTCTCTTGTAATGAGATTTTCACTCTTCTGTGGCAGTACAAATCACTCAGTGAGGTATCTTGCTGTAGGACATCACCTGGTATTGGCCTGTTTATATGTCATTTACCCTCTCCCCTCTCCAGTCAGTTCTAAAGAGGTTCCACATGAAAAATAAAGATGAAGGAAAATCAAACTGGATACTGTTATCTAACTTCAAGCCACAGCAATAAAACAGTGCCTTGAATACATGGATTCCTGAAATGGGTGAGCCAGGCATTCTGAATTTATAACTACATGTGTAGACAGACTTGTGGATAACAATAAACATACGTGTAATTGCCCCTTGGCTGACAGAAAAGGGTCTGGGGCATACAAGGCGAGAAAGAAGAGGAAAAATGCAGAAGAATGATAGGACAAGTAACAAATTTAGCTGTTTTTTAACAAGCAATAGTAAAGAATTGATTATTAATTATCTTTGGCTTGAGAAAATGTTCCCCGCTAGAACTTGTATTTAGGCTTAGGAATATAAATATACATTTAAAGTTAAATTTTAGGAGGTATACCAAGAACTATAACTTATTGCAACTGTGGGCATAGGAAGCGCTTTAATTATTTTAATTATAATTCAATTATATTTTTTGCTCAAAAATCAAATGCTGAAATGCAGAACAACGTAACTTCTCCACAACAATTCACGCCTTTGTACAGTTCCTCCCTGGAAGACCTGCCCTCTTTCACCAAAGAAGGTGAGTGTCAGATGTAAGGTGCCACTGTTCCACTGCGAGCAGAGCAGTGGTGCTGCTCTACACCAGCTAACTACATATGTTTAAACATCATTTATTAAATGTCAGAACTTTTGCAACCAGAAAAAGGAAATAATTTTGCTGAAGAGGCAAGATTATGCTAATGCTGCCCTAGGCAGAGCAGAAAGGCTCTGAGTTTTGAAAGTCTGAAATGTTTAATAACAGAGCAAACTGCAGCATCACTGATTTTGCTGACAAATCTCTAATAGAAGAGCTGAGTTTGTCTGTAAGATTGCTGCACACACTCAAGTATCTAGGTAGAAATGTGATTCACCACTCACTAGTCTAAAGCAGTTTTCTTGGATGGAACCTGTGCATGTGATATCCCACAACACAATCTCCACAATGAACCAAAGCATTTTTGTCTGACAAAAAGATCCAAGAAAGCACCAGTGTATGAGAGAGGATGGAGATTTAATATTGCTGGAAAGACTAATTGAACTTCTTATTATAGAAGGAGATTGAATCTTTCCATTATAAGAAAAGTACTGATTACTACATCTTTATGAGCCTAGTTTATTATGGGAATCTTGCATAGAAAGAGGAAGTAACAGCATTATCTGCCTTTTTCAGGATTTTGCTAGGGGAACAGATAGGCTTTTCAGAGCCTCCTCAGTCAAAGTTGCAATGACAGTGACTTCCCCTGTGGCCCTCATGTCCACCACCTGCTTTTGTCTGTTCTGCATCCAACGTGCAATGTCAAAACACAGCTAAGATGGGCACTTCCGAATCAGAACCCTACCTTAAAATGACTTTGGATTACAATTTTAAAACTTATTCTCTAAGAATGCCCTTTATTGCTCAATAAGCCTGTTGCAAATCAAGCCTATGCCTTCCTCAACCCATATTCTTCAATAATGAAAATAAAAAACCACACTCTGTATTTCATTCTGCTGGCCACAAACTTGAAGGCAGGTCTGGATTCCCTTCTGCCTTGGCCATCATGGAATGCATGTCAACCAAGTGGCTGGCTGTTGAGTTGTTTCAGTGGTAAGGAGTCCTGACCATTTAGCCTTCTAGGTAGGTGATGGTAGAATTAAAATTCAAGCTGGTAATCCCTTTAGCTAGCGATGCTGTTCTTACACTCTGTCTTTACCAACACTCATTTTAGATTATTTCCCACGAGTTTATTTGTTCACAGACACAGTTCCACACAAGTGCACAGTGAGGCACAGCAGGTCTGATTACACTTGTGCATGGCATGGCGGCCTGGACGTAAGGGCCCACAGGAAGAGTTCTGTCTTGAGTGTGGAAAGAGGAGGCAGGGCAGGTTTTCTCATGGATGGTTTTTTCATGGATGCCTATGGCTCCACCAGCCATGATTCCTGCATGGGTTTGGGGTCTCAAGTCCTGCAGGACTTACCCCACTTCTAAAGCAGCTGACAGTTCTGACACTGGGTCTCTTAAACAACAGGAGTTATTGCTGCCCCCAGGATGTAGGAGAGGCCACAGCCTCGACCTGCCAGTGTTGTGCTGGGTGTGCGAGAGATGTCATCCTCCTTTCCCCTACATCACACCTTCAGGGCTCAGCATGCCTGGCTGGAGAGTGCATGGCATTGAAAACCTGGCCCTTTAGGTGAGACAATCAGTTGATTATTCCTTCATAAGGGAAGTGTCACTTTCCCACGTGGCAAATATGTGCCTATGCTTATACTCACTGCTTAGAAAGGCTAGCTTCAAAAGCAAAACAGAACAGTACCTGTTGTTATGTTATGGAGCAGGGAAATCAGGACTCAAGGGAAATTCTAAGGCACAATTTCTCAGCTCACAGTGAGTTAATGGTACAACATTTGATTTACAAAGACATGATTTTTATTTCTTCTATTATACTCCCAGACTATTTTAATGGGGGCAGAGTATTGACAAGGGAAACCACATCTATTTATTTCCCCAAATTTACAGGTTCTGCTGCAGCATTCATCATTTCCCTGAGTGATTTTCTTCTAATGTAAGTGAAATGTCTATCCTCTGTCACTGAAAATTATAAATTACTGCAAAATGCCTGCAAACCAACTGCCCACCAAGCCAACTGCATTTTTGTCAGATGTGAGTAAAGGATCAGGCTCATTATTTGAAAAATTCCTGTTTGGATGATATTTAATCACACACCTGTTACTCAACAGACAGTGATTTATACAGTGATGTTAAAGAACCCAACCCAAAATATAGGATGATTTTCATTTGGAAATGTAATCTAGATATAGATATTTAACTAACTAGAATTCACTTTAATTCATTATGATGATGTGTCAGTAGACATTATCCTTCCATTTGGTTGGAATTACTATTATGAGTACAACCAGCATATTACTGCTATAAAACACAGAATTTAGCAGCAGGTTTGAATTTGTTCTGCCGTTTTTTTAAAGATAAGAGACCATAAGATGTACCTGACTATGACTCCGAAAGTCCAAAAATACGCAAAAATACGTCAGAATGTTAACATTACCAATATAATAAAAAAATGCATGCAATAAATCAATTCTAAACCTTCAGGAAAAGAAATGCTTTCTGTGTATGCAGATCATGACATGGCGGAGCTTTTAACATCTTGTATAAAGCACAGAAAAGCGTGAGTCCCAGGGAGAATTGCCTTAATTGCTTTGACCCCAAGGGTAAGACACTAGAGCTATATATTCAGCACAAACAATGGTGCCCTCAAGCAGAAAGCAGCCTTTTCACTCGGTTGCTTTGATTTTGACCAATGCCTTCAGTGTAATCAACTATGGCAAAGCTTAATCTTGCATTTTTACATGTAGATAATACAAATCATCTTTACAAACGGAGGAAGATTTGCAATCAATAACTCCTTCCTTACACCAGCCACAGGCAAGAACAATTTTGTACTGCACACTCTATTTGGAAAAACATGCTGTAAGAATGAAATATCTGTTTAGATTACAACAATTAAAAACAAATTAATAAATGTGCTCGACAAATGTCAAGCATAGTTCTAATCTTGATTTCAGAAATATGCAACACTTAGCTCTTATTACCTGCAGAAGGGGAAAATGTTCCAGGCATTCATAATAATGTAAACTTGGTGCACTGGATGCATGCTTGTCCATTAGGCTGGCTAATTTATTTTATACTTGCATACATGTCATGAGTCAGAGAACAATGAATGTGTATTTGATGCATACATTCAATTTCCTCTGCCACATCAACCTGTTCCAGCTTCCTTTTTCTACCAGATTTTGCAAACACAGGCTCTTTCCTGGCTCTCAAAAGTCATCTTAAAAACCTCGTGTATGTAACTTGATTTTTCAACTTTGATATGTGCTCTACTGTCTTATAAAGCTTTTGTTATATGCTGTTTGTCTTTTGCACACTGTTTCACTCTACACCTAGTAAGGAACAAAAGCCTCAGTCTGGAGTGTTTCTGTATGTCTGTTTCTGTAGCCAGACCACTTCTGATACTATTTTGTTGTAGAGAATAGCAAGCCCCTGAGTATTTTGAGTCACTGAGATCAAGCAACACTGTCATGAATCTTCATGATGTGAACACATTCTTACAGTCCTGCTCTCCAAATTCCTTAGGCTTTTCATTATGTTATTCTAAATGAATAATAACAAAAATGATAGTGTGAGCTCACAGGTTTGGAACTGTTTTAATGTTTTTGTGTAAGCAGGCTGTGGTTACTGGGCAAACTGGGCTGTGATGAAGTGCTCAGTGTCCCAGAAGCAATGAAGGCTTTTTCTGTGTGGGTGACTGCAGTAAATGCACACGAGACTGCTCTGCATGGGTGGGATATAAATTAACCTTGAACCCACACTTGGCCCTGCTTCTCTTTCCTGTCTGTGTAATGGATGAGCAGGAGAGCAAAAGAAAATATCCCAAATAAAAACTTCTTAATCATCACTGCAGAAAGTAGAGTATTCCCCCTCTCCTCTAGGAGGCTTACTTGGGCTGAGGAGTTCCCACTCTCCTCTGGCTGACAGACTGGCTACCTGACATGCACACTATTTAAAGAGAAGACCACCTCCGGTTTTAGCTAGGAGTGTGGGTGACTTGTCAGTCAGCAGTGTCACTGTATATTCCCTCATGCTTGTGGCAGCACCCAGCCACTCGTGGGACCATTCTATAGATGGCATCATGTAGATCCCACCTTCTGTTTTGTGCATCAGATGGGCAATTGTGGTTACATAGTATATCTATTTGGAGATTGCTGGCACCTTGGAGCATGGCATCTCTAATTCAGAAATTATTTTGACACATGCTGTGAAGATAAAGAACTGGTTTCTGGTGGCATACAAATCTTTTTTTGTTCATGTAACTATATGGAGAATACATGCTAAGTCAGACCTCATTGCAGTATCTTAGGGTTTTCTGAAAGGCTCTCATTTCATCTGAAGGTCTTGATATGCCCTACAGTGGACATATGTATGTTCCCACTTACAAACAAGGAAACACAATCACTGGGAAGTGAATTAACTCTCTGAAGTCACTCATGGTGGGCCAGGAGCAGATTTGGGAAAGATAAGGCCTATCTAAGAAGGAAGTTCCTATCCCCCTGACATATTGATTTAAACAAAATACTGCTGAAATTATTTGGATGGAAGAAATTCTTCCAGAAGGCTGAAGAGGAAAGGCCTACATGAATTAGTGAAATGCTCGTCTCCAGTGTTCCATGGCCTATTCCCACCTCTGTGGGAAAGGACAGGGCTGCTTTGATCAGCTCAGTTCTTTAGCTGCACATATTTGCTTATTGGCGAGGATCTTCTGTGATGCGGGAAAGCAAAGCTCGCTGCAGTTGGCAAGAAACCAAAGTCAGGACATGCTGTTCAGCCTTCTCGATTAAAAAATGGTATCAAAGTGAAATGAGTCACCAGGATAACACAGACTGTACAAATTTAAGTGGCACTCACAGAATGGCAAAGCAACACCCTGAGTATTCATCATAGTTGTGTCAAATCTAATGTGCAACAAAATTATGATGAATTCTGGATGACAGATGACGAATCTTTGTAAGCAAATGTTTCCCCGGGGGCAGCAGCAATGAACAGAGTGGAAAGACCACAGAAAAGAAAATACATAAATGCATATTCCTGAGTTCAGGCCGCTGCTGGTAAGCCACACACAAATATATCCAGCTGGAGATACTCTTGAGGTATGGATTATGCTAACCTGAACATAAGCAGGCTCTTTCTGTCTACAAAAGCCGGGAGAAGGGAGGCAAAGAAAGCAGGTAGAGACTCAGCTACAGCCCTCTACACACAAAAAACCCCGTCACTAAGGGCTCAGTTGACACTCATACAAGAAGACACCAAAGTGCCACTTTGACACCGTGCCACTGGTGTTGCTGTAAGATACTTCACCGGGGTCTGGCTGCCACTTCAGAAAACACAGGGCTCTTGCACATCCTATTTCTTTATCTGTCAGCTCCCTCTGACTGTTACTGATACACCAGGGAAATCTCAAAAATTATTAGGTGCCTTATGTGGAACAATGAATCCAGGCCTAAAAAGGTGAAATGTGAAGTAGGTCAACAGCAGAGCTACTACCAGGATGAACAGTAAGAAAGGGAGGAATCTCTGATCCCTAAGGAATGGCTATCACATTAGCTTCACATAGACAAAACTCAGCACTACTAGACTTTAAAATCCCAAAGTAAAAGTAGCTACAGCAATTTCTGAGAGCTGCTAAGTCCATGAATCCATTAAAAAATACAGTTATTATAGAATATCTTTTATCCTAAATGGGAAAAAAAACCTGAGGTAATTTCATCCCCACTGTGTGATAAACATTAACAACTGCTGACTTTTTAATGGTGAGTACTTTAGGTCTGAGACTTAGATGGATGGAGTAGATTTCCTGTATATATTTGAATATATTTGTTCTCACTGAATGAATATACACATGCTCTTTTTCTCTATGAATATATTTTTAATGTCCTTCTACACTTACTAGAGTACATGATATAACATTCAGTTTGACCTTTTAAGCTAATCTTTAGTTATCAAAAAGAGATATTTTAGACATGGAAACTATCTAAACCTCAGCTGTCTTTTGGCTTCACTGTAGTGCCCTGATGCTGTCAAATATAATTTAGAAAGTCATCACACATCATTCCAAGAGGAAGGCTTCTGTTACCCTGAATGGATACATCTGTGGCCAACATTTTCCATTTATATATTCTAAACTGATCATTGTATCTCGTAACTGAAATCAGCTTGCTCTGAAGTTTAGAGAGGAAAAAGTAAAATATATTTTAAATAGGACACTTTGAAAGAGTTTGCACTACTGAAAGTCAGAAGTTTCACATGGTGCTTAAGAACAGGGAAAGGACAGGTAAAACCTATGAGGCTGTGAGAGAGCAGAGGGTTGGGGAGCAGCAAAGTCAGTCCTCTGCTGGGAAGCACCCAAAATGATCACCCACATTTGCAGTCCAGGTGCACTGAACACTGTGTGTGGTTTGCAGGTGTTAATCAGTTCCCTGAAGTGGGTTGTAAAAAAAAAGAATACTGAAATTCTTCACCTTCATTTAATTCTTCAGCTCAGTAGAGCTGAATCCAAAAGAGACACCATGATGCAAATACCCCACTACTACATTTGCTTTAAAGATTTTTCTCTCACCTTCATGGTTGTGGAAAAAGACAGCTTTCCTTTCAGATAACTGCTCTCTGATACCAGTGATTTTTGGTCTCAAATACAAAAATTGGGAGAATAAAGTATTCTCTCTTCCAAAGTATATATTTCTA
>WAAE01024215.1:0-12218 GCA_013400495.1 Nicator chloris
CTGAGGTGCATCAAACACAGCATAACTAGCCTGTAAAAAGAGAAGAAGAAGTGATTTTACCTCTGCAGTCAGTATTTGTGTGATCTTTTCTTGCGTACTCCGCAGTTCTGGCCCTCACAACTTAAGTGAAATATGAAAGTCCTTGAATGCCTCCAGAGGGGAGCAACAGCTGGTGAGGGGCTGGAAGGAATGTCCTGTGAGGAGCAGCTGAGGGCTCTGGGCTTGTCTGGTCTGGAGAACAGCAAACTGAGGGGGGACCTCATTGCTGTCTTCCTGAGGAGGGGAGATGGACAGGGCAGTGCTGAGCTCCTGTCCCGTGTTCCCAGTTACAGGATGAGTGGGAATGGCTCAGTGCTGCACCAGGGCAGGTGGAGACTGGACATTAGGAAACGTTTCTTTCCTGACAGGATGTGCAAACACTGGAACAAGCTTCCTATAGAGGTCATCGGAGTTCCAGGTCTGTCAGTGTTTAAGTCTTTAAGGACATGCTTTAACTTTTGGTCAGCCCTGGAGAGGTCCAGGTAGTTGGACTGGCTGATTGCTGTAGGCCATGTACAAAATTGTCTAGTCTTGTGTAGTCTTATCTCTTCTACTCAACTCTGTTCACTCACATTTGTCAACTGGTGTTTGACAGAAACAAGATGATGGTAAAAATTCTTTCTTTGGAACATGGGCACTTCTAATTATACATTATTGCCAGAAAAGGAGGATCTTCCACGATGGGGACAGAGTTGTCATTCTGCAGTTCTGATGCATGCTGAATTACAAGTAGTTTTAGGAAAAGATTGTTTGTCAGTCTTTTCTCATAAAATATCATCACAGAAACTGTATTTTATCAATATATATAAAACACTAAGGTAGTAAAACTGTTCTTGCTCTTGGTATTACCAAAATTATAAAGCTGCATATGAAGCCAGGTAGATATCAACAGTCTCTCTTTATTTTGCCTCATGCTCTGAAAAGAATGCATAACATCCTATATAAGACCTGATTCTCTACAGAATATCTAGATCCACCCAAAAAAACCTTGTATCTGCCATCAGGCAGAGCTTGAAGGATTTCCTTGGAACTGATGGTTTACAAATACTCTGGGTTTAGAATCAGCTGCCTGAGGTAATGTGACATCTGCTGCTACTAATGTTGGTAGTGTTTGTCCATATGCATCCATCTATGAGGTGTTTATAGTTTGTTTAATTTTTAAGTCAACAATACCAATTCATAGTTCTTACAGAAGAAAAGCAGCCTTAAGTTAATTATTCATGCGTGATAATAAGTTTATAAATTGATAGAAAACAGTACTTCCTTGATGCAGTACTGGAAAACATTTTTTTCCAGAAGTGTTTTACCTGTAGAAGCTCAAAGACCCAAGAAGCAGAACTTCAAACATAATTAAGTACTTAATCAACCAGTCAGCTGCCTAGGAGAGGAAGAAGCTCCTAAGATCTTTCTCTCACTGAAAGATAAGTGACTAAATGTTAGCATCCTGTTAAAGCAAGGCATGATGGATCTTTCCCTTGCTGGTGGAGGTAATGAGGCACTGCTGGAGGGCTGTTCATTTTGTTGGACAGACAGTTCTCAGTATAGGAGGAATTCCTGTGCATGGTTTTATTTATTTTTTCCCTTCACTGACTCAAAAGAAAACCTTTTAGCAGATTGACTAATTGACTCAAGCCTTGAACTAGCATAATTAATGCCAGATCTCACCAAATTCAATCCTTTATCTAATTCTTGGAGGTCTTGGAGAAAAAAAAAAGTGAACTCCTTTATTTTCCTGTTGATATGCAAGCAGTGTGTAGAAACTATTAACTACAAAAGATAAATTTCCTCAGGGAGGGAGGTAGGCGTAGCCAACACAAACTAGGAATTAAATGAAGTGCAAAACGATACACCTTTGGCAAATATGCAGTCGGTCTGAATATTACCCTTTCTTTTGACCTCCATCCACAATGTTTTGTTTTGGTCATTGTCCCAGTGACTGTAAGATGTGTTCAATGCTCTGCTCTAAACAAGGAACAGCAGAGCCATTATCCCAACTCTGTCCAGACAGCTGTAAAGAGTGTGTCCAGTTCTGGCAAGCCCTATGCACAGCTACAAGATCCACAGTTTCAAATTTTCACAGGTTTTCACAGATTCATTATCTCGTTTTTCACCACAACCTTCTTTAGAAATAAACAGTTATTTCTTACTTTCTTGGTTTTCTGCATATGATCTCAGATTTTATTAAGAGGGACCAGTTTAATGACAAATCTATTTTTCAAATACTAAATAAGAACAATCAAATAAGAAGTATGCCAAATATATTCATGACATGAGAATCTCACTGAAACTATTTTTTTCTTGAACAGCAAGAGATTTTTCAAGAAAACATAATTTTCACATACAAAGATATAAAACATTAATTGCTATGCATTACATTCAGAAAAAATTACATCTTATTGCATCTTGAATAAGATTTCTGTAGCTTTCAGAGTGTTGTTATTGCAAACATCACAGATATACATTTCATCTTATGCAATTATTCATAAAATATCAGTATGAGGTTGAACATATGAATAAGTGTATTTTAGAGAGATCTGACCTCCAGTTAGTGAAAATGAATATAATGTCTGCAGATATTTGGAACCATGTGTCTTTACAAATGATTGGTGTAGTTAGTGATCTTTTTATTGATAGTACTGATGTTTTGAGATTATATTTGTTTCTGTGTGACAATTGTAAATAGTTGTTAGAGTTAACCCTGGTGGTCAGCTGAGCTGCTTGCTCACTTCCCCCCATCAGCCCTAGTGGAACAGGGAAAGAGAAAAGAAAGAACAAAAGACAGAAATGTTAGAAGGTTAAGAAGAAAAAAGCTAAAAGAAAAATTGTTTAATAAGTGAAGTGTAATTGGAATAAAAGAAAACAAACAAAAAAAAAAAAAGAGAAGAAAAGGCACTCACCTATGTGTAGACTTGCACAGAGAGTTCCTAAGCAAAAGCTATCTAATCATCCTAAACCTTTCTTTTCCCTTTTATTGCTCATTAGGATNAACGACAGCCTCTCTTTTCCCTTTTATTGCTCATTAGGATGTTGTGTGATATGAAATAAGTCTTTGATGAGTTCAGGCCGTTTGCCCAGTGGTGCTTCCTCCCAACCAATTGTGCACCCCCAGCCTAATCACTGCAGGGGCTGAGCAAGAAATAAAGGACTTGATGCTGTATGAGAACAAGGTCTCTCTGTTGGGACTTAATGCCTAAATAAAACAGATATAAATATTTTTTTCTTCTCTTTCTGTAAAGGCTTTTTTATTTTGAAAATATGTAATGTTTTGACATTTGTATTAAAATCAAAGAGGCAACCCTGTGACAAAGTAAGTTCAATAGTTAATCTGACATAAATGTAATAACCTTCTTGTGGTTGTTACTAGGTTGGGAAAAGTACAATTTATAATCTCAGAAAAGACACCAACAAAAATGAGGTCTAGCATTCATCATCAGTAAAAAAGGTGGCAGAAATAAAAGGGGCTATGATCAATACACTAAAATAATAATTACTTTAGTATGTTGAAACCAACCCAATTGATCATATTATTTTATTTTACACACCTATAACTGATAAGGCAAGTCACAGGACTGGAAGTGCAATTTCAGATCTGGCAGCAAAATGACTGACAAGAATGAAGAATATCAGCTATGGTTAACTGCACAGTACATATTATGAAGCTAGAATAAGAAAGAAAAGGATTAAATAAACAATCTACAATTGAATCTACAAGGATTAAATAAACAATCTCCATTTTTAAGTACTTCTCTGATCAGAGAGTGAAACATTTGTCATGGAAGTCTCAGGCTTTCAGAAGTGAGAGTGAGACATAAGATACCTTTATTTAAACAGGTACAACAGCCAGCAATAGACAAAACCAGTGGGTTCCTTTGTAATTGTTGCCTTATATAACACAGCCTGGAAAAGTGAATGTCCTGCTCTGTGTATTCATTTATTCAAAATGTCCAAGTCTAGATACAATTTACTAGTTAGGGTATTGAATATTTATTGAAGAGTTGGGCTAGACTATCTCTAGAGGCCTCTTCCCACCCATTTCATTCTATGATTCTCTTTATTAATTTACTTACTGCTTCTTAACACTCTGTTAGAGCCTTGCAAGTGACCAAAATTTAAAAGTATTTCTAGAAAAAGACCCAAACTTTTTAAATTACTTAATCTTTCTGTTCTAACCAGCAAATTTTTTCTCTAATGAGAATATGACTTCCAACGTCTGCATACACATTCATTAATCTGCTTGTTTAAAAAAAATCTTTTTATCCTTGTAGGAAACTGAAGTGTCAAAAGCATCAACAATAGCAGATACATTCTAGGGCACTTTTGCATGTTTTTTCCAAAGTGCCAAAGATAATTAAACTGTCCTGCTTCATTCCTAGTGACAATGTTCCACTTGATTTTCCACAGAAAAGTGTATCTGACAAGAGGCTTGGAGAAAGGAGCATTCCCTTAGGTGTAACACTTGTCTCTGTCCCCATACACCTAGAGGAAAAACAGCAGAAACCATGAGGACCCTGGAGATGCAGCTGGATATTTGTTTTACAGATTACATATGCTGATGGCCAAAAAAATTCAAGTGACCACATATTTTTTAAGCATACATCTCCAAACTAAATCAGAAATCCCTCAGGTTTGCCCTTGACCTTTTGCAGGGAGGCAGAAACATCTAAATTAAGAAAGTTCCTGTTTTCTCATAACTCTGTGTTGTTCTTTATTACCATTCATATCAAAATCAAGAAGATCATTCGACTTCCTATTTTAGGCAATATCTTCTGATGCTGACATATTGATATCCATGTGCTATCATCAGAAAAAAGCAATTTACTGAATATGAAAAACTACAAAATGAAAAAGCCCAAACATAGGAAAGAAAGGAAAAAAGCAGTTTACTGAATATGAAAAACTACAAAATGAAAAACCCCAAACATAGGAAAGAAAGGGTAAATGAAGGTCTCATCCTGGAATTTTTATCCTGGAAAACTACCTTTTATTATCTTTATAATCCTTTTGAGATGCACGTACAGTTTTCTAAGCCTTTAAATCTGATAAACAATGTTCACAGTCTGCTGATGAAATGAAACTGCTGACAGTCATTAAAATGCAGGAAAGGCAAAGATTTCTGATTCAATTAGATTGCTTTGCACAACCAAATTTGAATACAGGGGTGCACGTTGATTTGTAATACTTATACTTTGATTAAGGTTAAAAATGAACACCTCAACTTTTAATATATTTGGGTATAAACACAGGGAATTCTTTTATATACATAAGTAAAGTCTATAAATATGCATATAAACTATTAATTATACAATTCTAAGTGGAATAAGAGGCTGTCATGAAATACTGAGAGCCAATTGAATGATCCAAGAATTAAATTAACTACTTGAGTGCACTAGGTATCACAGATATTTTTATTATCCACATGGCTGTTGGATATTAAATAAAAATTGAAAATGTATTTATCAAATACTTTGACATACACCCAGGGTTTTGTTTAGCCCCTTTTTATCTTCCTTTGGGACTGACTGCTCTGAGTGTGACGAGTGTTGGGGTTTCTCCACTAATAAACTGTTTCCTAATATTCCTTTGATGGATGCTGCCATTTCCACTGAGACAGTGTTAATTACCAGTGTTAAGTGAAATGTATTTTCATCCCAGAAGTTGCAGCTACTGCAGCAGGAGGACAAATACTTTGGAAGACCCCCACAATTAAGATCTTGGCTACTTTAAGCCCTACATGTCCCATGATATTTTCCAAAATGTAGAGAGGCTTTAGCTTGATTGTCCAGCTGTATTGTTAGCATGTAATGAGATTTGGCCTCATTTAAATTCTTCTGCAGCCACAGTCTACCATGCACAACATTAGGTTTGCCTGCAGAATTAAAATAACAAGAATGTTCAGCTTTAAATCTGGTATTTTGCACAAAAATTCAGAATATGTAGGGTGGGGGGCTTTTTGGAAGGGAATCACTGAGTGTATTTAAGGTATTGTCAATACTCCCTGTTAATTCTACAGGGATTTTGCAGTTTGTATTATAGCTCCTCATTCAACATATTTTCCTTTTCAGGAAAATAGACATGTGGCCAGGTACAACCAACTTAAGCAGAGCTGAAGGCATTTAAGCACTGTTCAGAGATAATACTTGCATTGAAGATGTAAATAGAAAAGCAATGCGGAAAAAACACACATTGTGTTTTTGTTTTTGCATCCAAAAACAGTGCAGAAAATAAATACTGCTCTGAATTCAAACTAAACAAAATCTCTGGAAAAACATGCACATGCTGTAAAATATTTGAAGGAGGCAGACTACAAAGCAGTGAGGAATTAACACTTGATTTTAATTACAGCTATTTGAGTTTTACTTTGAACACTTCACTGTTTGCTCTCCCAGTCTACAAAAAAAGAGTATTTGAATTTTGCTCATCATTAACTTGATTTTCGAAAAGAATGTGATTACCCTGGAGTTCTTTTGGCTAGTGTATAGCAAAACAGGAATTTTGCACTCATGTTTGTAAAAGGCAGAGTGCTAGATGAGCACAAAACAAATTCACATTTATCAATGGTTCTAAATATAGTTTATTGACAAGATGTTCTCTGCATGATCCTCCAACACCAGAGGCCAATGGAAGCTCTTGCTGGTAAAGCTGAAATATATTTATGCAGAGCAAGGTCAGATGTTGCTGGCAGCATATTTCTCCTCAGGTAATGTTGACAGAAAGCTAGAAAAGGTTGGAAACCACTGACTGAAACAGAAAACTTTTCTTTTTTTAATGTAAGGTCAGCGTCTGTACTATCCCAGTAACCCTTCCAGGTAATGGGCAGTCAAAAGAAAGAAAGTCAAAGTTTAAGGCCTCAAACTCTAGTTACAAGACAAGTCTGCTGACTAAATAGGATCCAGTTTTTTCCTCATAACCTTGACCAATATTTGCTATCTGGTAGTTCAGAAGCACAATCAGAACATGACAGAATTAAAGACCAAAGGATGGTTGGTGAAATTCAAGGTAATGGTACACAGCTGGTTTTTGGCAGAGACAGCTGTTTGATTCTGGCTGATCACATATAATGAAACACACTGCATGTGGAGGAAAAAAATCCCAAATTTTTAAGCCATTATGTTGATATTCGGTATACAGGGAATTAGTATCTGTGCTTGCTATACAATTTCACCCAAAACTAAAATGCAGTCCATTTTTTCTCCCCCACATCATAACCATATATTTGCCCCTTGACATGCAAATTAAGAAAAATATCTCATTTACATGCTTTAGCAAAGGTAAGTAAGCCTTTGGGCTGTCTCAGAAGAAAAAGAAAGAGAAACCTGACTGATGTGACTACAACTGAAAACAACAGGTTTGCGTCTGGTCTAATGTCATAGCTCTTTTGAATATTAAATTCCATAGCATTTAGATACCTGTGCTGCTGTAGGATGCTATTAAAGCCTTTTCATTACTGCTGACTGTATTCAGCAAATTTTCAAGTGTCCATAGATCACCTCATAGATCACCTGAATTAGACAAGGACTACACACCTTTGAGAGATGGATAAACAGGAGCCAAAAGTCTTAAAGAAAAGTTTTGGATGACATGGATAACATAAGTTTTATAATAGCAACTGAAGAGAACAATAACTCATTTGAAATAAATATATGGTATTGTTTTCAGTATTGTCAAGGACCATATAAAACAGCAGAATTAGGTTTTTTCTTTTTTTTCTTAATAACCAAGAACTCAAATTTCCTTTTTTTCTCTCATCCTAGTAAAGAATATTAACCATGCAGATACATCTACAGATGGATTTAAGTACAGCTTTGGGAAGGCTGCTGTCTTGTGTGTACATATAACTAATTCATGCTAGGATTTTACATGGGATGCACAACTGAACGTGTAGAAATCAAGGCAATCTAAGCCCTCACTAAGATATCATTAATACATTAATGAAATAGTTATCTGTTTAGCTTCCTGTCCTGTCTGCCATTTGTCTGCCACGTTGTGGAGACCTGTCTGCCCTGCCCTTCTGCTGCACACAGGGCTGCTCTGAGCCACTGCACAAACCCCTGGGTAAATGTGCCGTGCTTGTCACTTCATGCTAACAGGACAAGTCAGATGAAGGGGAGAGGGAAAGCTCTTATCCTTCTACACAGGAGGCAAAATGAAGAAATATTAAGTAGCTAATATGAGGTTTCACAAGAAAACTTTGGCTGGCAGAAATTAAATATAGATCACAAAACCTCGATACTTTGTCTCCCTCACAGGGCTGCTGTCTCCACTGGTACCCGTAAGTTCTAAGATGTTTGATGTTCTATTCTTGCTAAGGGAAATAACAAAATAACATTAAAATACATTCAACAAATGTATTCCAGATTCAGTATGGTTCAGGCATGAAATCTACTTCCAAAGGAGTTTAGATCTGGGTCCAATAAAGCTTTTATTCAATGCTATAAGGACGAACAATAAAAAAAAAAGGCTTTTGATACTAGAATAACTGGCCTGTTCAAATCTAGTTGGTTTTGGTTTTTTTCGCCCTATTTGCATGGCTTCCCAGAAGTGGTATAATAAATTCTCTGATCAAAGTAATTAAAGATTCTAATTAATAGGGGAAAATCCCATTTACATATGGTATCATTCCAAATTTCAATTAATTGCTCTAGACAAGAATTTACTCCAAATTGTCTTCCTGACAAGCTGCAAAAGTCATTACTAATTAGTCAGTTTTTTTCAAGCACGATATACTGATAGAAAAGTAGAATTGTCATTATTCTAACACCAGATAACAATCAAATTTTAAATTAAATAGTGTGCATGTGACAAATCTTTCATACCTAGGAATGAGTTTAGCTATCAGTAATATTATGGTTCTGTCATTTTTTTTTCAAATAACTCTTCAGTGGAGAATATGGATCCACTACTGGAAATCACAATGCTGCTCCTTGAGAGTTGAAACAAATAATTAATTATTTGTATTTATACAAATACTTCTATCATTACATTTATTTGTTTACCATGAGATCCCTGGAAATATTCTAAACCTGTTTCCCAACAAAACAGGATCAGTTTTCTGCACCTGTGGACAAATTGCTTTTACAGGAAGTTGTTTATAAATAAGACCTGCTCAGCTATTCAGGGATCATCCTTTCTGCCTAATAAAATGAACATGTGACTTATGAAGATGAATTTGTCATTGGTTTTGTTTGAGTTTTTCATCAAGAAAACTGAAATTAATCCCCTGTCAGTTATAATCGCCCCTACATTGTCAGACAATCCTTATTCCTTGATAGAATTTGAGGCAGACCAACACAAATAACACTTTCTGTCACTGCTTACGCAAGTCTAACAGACTCATTCTCATAACTTTGTTGCTGGGGCTGCAATTAAATAAAATTGATTGAAGTCACATTATTTTCTAGCTGCGTAGATTCTGAATGAAACACCAATTAATTGTGATCCATGATATGCTTTTTACTTCTGGTTCATGTTCAGCCCAGGATACAATTCACTAGAAGGTGTTTCTAAGTAATGATTATAGGAGACTGGGTGGATGTAAGGGATCTGTCTCCCCTTAAACTCTCACAAACCATCTATCACATCCCTGACACCTGAATGTTGACAATCTGCCCCCAAGCATGTGACTCTTTCCTGATTAACAGACCACAACTAGTTTTCTGATCTCAGATAATCACTCTAAATCACCCTCAATTGCTCCACAGTCAGTGGTGAGAACAGGCTATCACCTAAAATGAGATTAATCTACCACTGTCTCTTTTAGGTTAAGGGAGATTCTTGTGGTTGGTTTAGGCTTTAGTCTTGAAATTATGTAAGAATTTATTTGAAGCTACATCTGTTCCAGTGCTGTATCCATAGAGTAAAGAGTGCCAACCATCTGGAGTGTTTAATTATTACAACAGTCCCTATCACAGCATTGTCTGTGGGCAAATCACACTGTCCCAAATGGTTTGTGGAAAGATTATGGGCTGTGATGGGCAAGGAACCATTCTTAATAGAAATCCTGCATGTAGCATATCTTTTTCAGGAGGTTAAAAGAATTTAGCAACATGGCTGTGGCCTGCCTATGCCAGCTGGCCCAAGGAATGGGTCCCAGCTCTGCTCAACTCACTGGGAAAAATGCAGTCTCAGCCTTCAGGCCAGTTCTAAAGAAGGACTTAAACAACAGCCCAGGCTGAGTGCCACAGCAATAACCTCTCTTGGGCTGTTCACTCTTCCTCAGACAGCTGAAGATGCTGTTGACCACCTTTGCCATGAGTTCACACTGCTGGCCCTTGGTCACCCTTTTGACTATCACAATCCTCAAGTCCTTTTCTGAGAATCTTTTCCAACAAGTTGGCCTCCAGCTTGCCCTGGTGCCTGAGGTTATTCCTTTTTATTAATTCATGAAATTCCTGTTTGTCAACTCCTCCAGCTTGTCAAGGTCTCTCTAAAGAGCACTAAAACCCTTCTGTGTATCATCAGATCCTCAGAGTTTTGCATCAATTGAAAACTGCTGAGGTTTGCAATCAAATTATTAATTAAGGTCTTAAATGGTAGTGGCTCCACTGTTGACCCCTCAAGGGCTCCTGTTGTGACCAGATTCCAGCTGGATTTGATGCTGTTGATCACAACCCTTTAAGCCCAGCAGCTGAGTTCACCTCACTGCTCACTTCCCTACGTGCATTTGAGCAGCTTCTCTGCATGATATTGTGGGAAACTGTCAAAAGCCAAAGCCTTAATACAGTGGAGAAAAAACATCAATTTCTCTTCCCTCCTCCACCAACACAAGCATACCAACATAGGGAGCTGCCAGTTTGGCTAAGCATGATTTCCCTTTCATATATCCCTGCTGACTGCTGCAAATCACCTCTGCCAATGTCTTGGTTTAAGAATTGCTACTGAGGCTGGCAGAACCTGACCCATCAGTGAGGACCTTGTGATTCCAAAGTAACTATGGTATATGCCAAATAACATCAGGCAACAAGCCAAAGAAGGTAAGCAGCAGATAAGGAGGGAGCAAAAATTATAGGAAGGAGTTTGTTATTAGAATGACAGCATTAGGAACACAGAGTATACAGGAGACATCTCCCGTGCATATATAGGCTGTCAGGCACCACGAGTTCTGCTTCTTGTAGGTGAAATTGTTCTGATAAAAGTGGATGACACAAGTCTTTGTGCTGCAGTGAATGCTAGTACTTAATACAGACTCTTCAGCAGGCAAAGGCATCACAGTGATTAATTTCTCAGTCTCTTTCCTGCCTTACCACAGAATGGGGTGACTTTGAGTGTAGCTAGATGTGAAACTACAGATGAAAACCAGCATTTCAATATACTCAGTGAGATATTTTGAGAGATAATATATATTCCAGTTTAGGAATTCACATTACAAAAATTTTATGTAATACAACTTTGGGTATGGAAATATAACATTCATATAACATTCACATAAAGTTTATCCTATTGGTCTTTTTTTTATCTTCTCTCTTCTTTTTTTTATCTTCTCTCTTCTTTTTTTTATTCTCACCTCGATACCTTCATTCACATTTGTTTGATATTTTGACTTAAAATTTCCATTAAATAGATTTGGAAGTGGACTTCCTAAACCTCATGAACCTTCCTAAACAGTCATCTAGTTTTAAAGGGATGTTAGAGCAGCAAAATGCCACACCACAAACCACTTGAGGGGCACATGGTCAGGTGGTTCAAAGGACTCTTGTATCTTCATATCTTCTGCTCCGTTAAGCATCTACTTTCTCCCCAACTTGTCCAGCTCCATTTCTGCACTGGAAATTTTCAACATGTGAAATTGCTGATGCAATCTGAGTTCTGCTTATGAAAACTTGATCAGGCCCTGCACACAAGAATAATGCCACAACACAGTATGTTATACAGAACAGTGTGTGAGCATATCATACTAAGTAATAAAGACCATATTTAAAACAGACTCAGAAACAAGGATTAAAGTGCAATTTTGATAGCGACCAGCTTCTTGGCACGTAGCTCAGTGGTACTTGGAACTGTCAAGCTCACATACAACAAATAATTTTAAAATTCTGACACTTACTTTCTCTGATGTCCAGAATTTTCAGAAAAAATAGGAGGAAGGAAAAAACCTTTTCTTTTCAGCAATTTTGTCGGTCTCATTCATTTCTCTATTTCATTTAACATATTCTTGTTGGCCTTTTAGACCTGATTTACTCCAC
>WAAE01024217.1:0-16880 GCA_013400495.1 Nicator chloris
TGTGAGTTTTCCCACCAAGTTTCTGTGATTCTTCTGGCATCCCTCACACTGGGCACAAGGCTCTATTTCCTCCTGCTTGTTGCCCATATTACATCCATTGGTATACATGCCCTTGAGATGGCTGACCTCAGGCTTCTTGCCTTCAGAAAGGGTTGGGGAGCATTTCTTGCTGTCTGGTAGGTGCAGTCATCCACCATGTTCCTTATGGATGTACCAGTGTCAGCTGTGGACCCTAACCCCAAAGTCTGTTTAAAGCGTGATTCAGTAAGTCAGAGCCAGACTATTCAGCTTCCAGCAAAAGCCTCCATTCATGTTCTTACAAATATGGTGGGAGGGCCAAAATCACTGTTCTTCCTGATGCAGTCCCATGCAGCCCCAGAGAGCTTTGTAGGTGGAACAGCCCTGCCCTGGGAGTCCGTGTTTGCAGAAGACCTGCCACTAATTTTAGTGGTATTGGACTTTTCAAAGAGAATCCATCCCTTGGAAAATGAATCCATCTGACATTTGACTATAAGCCTCTCTGTGGGAGCTGTTCAGAGTAGTTCCGAAGGTTTAGCTTTGTGCAAGCACCCTTGAAGGACTGCCTTGCCCCATATGTGTTGCCAAACATTTGTCTGTCTGTTAACCTGGAAGAGTGCCATACTCGTAAAATTCATTTTGTCGCAAGTAGTGCAAAAAGACACAGAACTTGTTTTGTGGCATCCTTAGACAGGAATAGCTTATCAAAGATTGAAATGAAGATATTGAGTGCAGTCTGTTCAAATGTTATTTATGTTCTGTCTTCTAACATGAACAAAATGCTAATTTGTATCTCTCCATTCCTTGTAAAATTAGCCTCTTATATTTCTTAAGGTGCTAAATGAATGAGACTTTGTTGCCAGTGAGAGAAAGGGAAATGAGCATATTTGCTTTGTTTGGTGGCTGGGTGGGGGAGGCAGCAACACAAGACAGAAACTGGCAGAATCAACCAACCCCAGCTTGTAGTCAAATACCCTATTTCTGACATGTGGCATCGCCACTACCTTCATAAGGAACTACATGAGAATTGCAATGTCCTCCCAGCATTCCCTTCTTATGACAATGACATATTGGAGCCCTGAAGGTAATTTTTTAAACATTTTATTATAATTAACATACAGAGAAGTTTCAAAACTAATTCAATACTAACAGCATCTAATGCTTAGCCAAATACCGTCTCCTTAAAGCAGGAGGCAAGGGGAAAAAAAAAACAAAAAACACAACAGCTTACTAAGGTCCAGATATCTACCACATCAAAGTGAGAGTTTCACCATCAAGCTGTACAACTGATTTTCCCTACTGCTAGATGTCAGCAGTGCTCAGTTCCCCCTATAGGCACTGGGGGAAAAATAAATGTTTGCAAATAATTTTGACTCCTGCAGTCCTCCTCACATGCAAACTGTACCCTAGCCATGGCTATTGATACTCATGAACTGCAAAACAAGTAAGGATGACTAGTTAAGCAATTCAAGTCTGCATTGATTATTACATGTAACACATGTGACACGTGTCACTCAAGTCACTGGATGCGGTGTACTGAAACTACTGTTCCAAAAGGACACTCTGTGGGATGAATAATTACTAAGTTTGTGGTATTTCCAGAACACAAAGTGCCTTCTTTCTGTGGACCAGAAACACAGTCCCCACTTCTTTGTTCTGAGAAATTACTTCAGTTTGCAGTAATGGCCTACTCATTTGCTGGTGATATTTCACAGAGCAAGAGCACCAAGCATTGTACCAATTTCTCATTAGAGGCAAGTAACCCTGCAAAAGAAAGCAGCTGTTGCTGGGGATTGCTCAGTCAGCTGTGTGTCTCAAACAATTATTTTTCCTAGGCTCTACTGCTAAAAATACAAAACTTTGAGGATGCAGTATGCATTGAAAGTATAAAACCCATTTGCCAAGTCTGCCATTTGCCCCCTGAAATATTAAATAAAATAACATTTCCCTGGACGGTCCTGGGGACTTTTTCCAGTTGTTCTGCTACAAACTGAACTCATTCATATACTAAATTTGTGGGGGTTTTAAATGAATTTGCTCTGTGCCTCTGTGCCTTACTTTTCTGACACCAGAAAGGAGGAAAGAGGACTCCTTACCTGAGCTACCTACAGTGGTCCACAAAGGGTTGGAGTTTCACCCTGGGCTCTTATTTTTCTGCATCCAGTAGCACTGGTGGCCACCACTGATTGCTGGGGGAGTAAAACCAGTTCACTAATATCAGGCCCAATTTTCCTGCCAAAAAAAGCTTCGGAATTAGAGGTAGCACATCATGTCCTTCCCGAGGACACTACCGGGTGTAGGTATTTTTTCTGGGATGAGCGTTAGTTCGTAGAAAATGTGATGAAAGTATTTCCCTTAACCAGATGCCTTCAAGCAGGTTACAACAGAACATTTAATTTTCTCTCTCATTTCACCAGTTCCCTTTTATGGTCTGCACTGGTCAACCTCTCTCATCTGCTTATAGCAACAAGAGGCTTCAAGGAAGGGAGATTTTGCCTCCTACCGTGACACATGGACTAGGCAGTACCAAGGGCTTGACAAATTATACGTTGAACTGGCAAAATACCCTTGGAGGAAAAACAATGGTCTGTTTCACACTAAATAGGATTTTATATTTGAACATAAATTCAACCACTTCCATACAGAGCTGAAAACATTTCCAGCTGATAGGAAAGAATGTGATTTTTTCTTTTCTTTTTTTTGTTTTGGTCTGGTGCCTGAACCTTAAATCAGTTATTTGAACATCTCTCCTCTGAACTCTGCTCTTAGCTCAGCCACTGAATTCAAGCAGAATAATAAATCCTAGTTATATTTAACCCAGCCGCAAAATATCTCCAAGGAAATATTTTTAAATTTATTAATATCTCTTCTAAAGTACACATTTAGCTTAAGATAGGCACACATAATCTCAAATGTAAAACAAGTCAATAATTTAAGATAGCTTTCTACTAATTCAGGATTTATTAATGAATGATGGCATTGCAGCAGTGGCAGGAGCATAATACTTGCTGAAGACCAAAGCAGGTATCCTATTGGTCTCTACATGAGATTTCATTATTAGCTAAATTTCAGCTTTAAGAACAAAAAGCCAAATTCTGATTCAGTAATATTGGAAACAACTGCTACTAAAGAGCTGGTTTCTTACCCTATTCAGTCAACACTAGCATTTTTAGGCCTTTATATCTCTATTTGAAATGTCATGTATTCTGGGTACTGCATTGGATTTGTTCCTTACCTTTCCCACTCCACTCACCATTTTAAAGCTCACAGACTTGATAAATCCAGAACCTCCTGACAAATAATTTTATGTGTTCATCTGACATAACGTTTGAGTCATCTGGACCCATTCCCTCCTGCCTCAGCTAGTTTATTGAACACCAATCACAGGACAGTGACTTTGCACTTTGTTTGCTTTGATCCAATTATCTAGTACAAAGCTCCAGTGACTATTGTCAGGGCTGACAACACTCTGCTGTCTAAGCAATGAAGCCACTGGGGCTTGTAGCACGAATCTAACTGTTTCCTGTTCTCTGACACCAGATGCAGTAAATTACATTTACTCCCAGATCCCTGAACTCCCAACCCTCTATTCACGAACAGCAGAGCCAGTTCCTGGGTGGGACGGATCAAGCAGAGTAGCTGGTAAGTCTCAAGGAACAAAGAATTATAATACCAGTCCAGTAGCCATGAACTCTTTTTGTTATATTACTTTAATGAGTCTGGTGTCCTGATATCATTTAAATGCCAGGAAATACTGCTTGATATGTATTTTTGTAAATAAGTCAAGGTTTTTTGAACTTCAATGAGTACTCTCAAAATAAGGTAGCTGAACTACATACAAGTACCATAGGTAATGTTCTTTTATTAAAAAAAACCAAAAAAACCCCAACAAAACAAAACATGGAAACATTCAGTTCTTTCCATCTCTGCTGGTACAAAGACATAGTATTTAGGCCAAGGTTTTGTGTCCTGTCTTGTACCCATGCAACTCGAGACAGGCACTCCCAAGACCACATATGTTCTTCAAATATTTATGTCCATTATGCTTCTTTGTATGCCATTCTTTCTTCTTGGAAAAAGGTGGGCTTGTTTTGTGCTTGGAGTCATAGAGAGAATGTTCTAACAACTATTTTTCAGATTGCGTGTGTGTCTTAAATGTAACAACACTGTTAGAAGCTGTACATTTTTATTGTTTTCAAAATCCTTGTTTTCTGAACAATGTACTCCCTATCTCAAAACTGAATTACTGGTGGCTACCTAAGACGTGTCCCAAGGAAAGGGATAAAAGGTGGCTTACTTGAGAAATGGATTAAGGAGCATAGCAGAGCAATGTCTGTAGCTAAGGCATGGTACACAGCTATGATATGTGTAATTTTTTTCCATAAGTTCTACTGCAAGCCATTCCAAAATCTTTCCTGCCACCAGTGCTTACCCTGATATGTCTTTAGAACAAGGTTTTCTGTGTGTTTTGTGCCATTTTGTCGATGACAAGAAAGTAATCATTTCTTTCATTTTTTTGGATGACTCAGAAGCGTTGTAAATGTAGTCCATGGTATCATGTGTGTGCAATAGATGTTCTTAAAGGTGGGCTGTAGCCATTCATCTTAAAATAGGCTCAAAGTGTAAGTAGATTTTTTTTTTTTTTAAAGAAAAGCTGCTGAATTCACAAAACAGGCAAAATCTAGATCCTTCTCCTGGCAAGTTGGGGTCTTGTCCTGAAGTGCTGCATCATGTTTCACTGTAATTAAAGCTTGTGCAGAAAACTTGTGCTTGTGAATACTGGCTGTCATCTTCAAGTACTGCTTGCAATTCCAACTCTATTGTCAGGTAGTTTTGTATTCTATTAGTAGATCACATTTTGCAGTAAATATACTTTGGTTAAATAAAGACATTTTAGCACCAACGTTAGTTCATTTTGCAACTACTTTGGCAAGCTGGGCTGCTAGGTTTTCTCACAGAGAAGAGACATTATGCACACAGGTAGATAAGCAAGGTTCTGTTATTCACTTCCTTCATGGCAGTGCCTTTTACTGGTGAACAGCTTTCTAAGACATTCATATATGTTTATGCATTTACTTGGCCAAGTAACTTTAATGTGGTCCCTGGATTGGTCATAAACCACATTATGCCAATATCTAAAAACACTGCTAAAATCAAAGTAGAAGACATGAAAATAAAATGTTGACAGAGTCAAAAGCTTAAGCAAATTAGTCAGAGTTGAAGTACAAAAGGATCACACCTGTTAACTTTCTAGGACAGCATCCTCCAAGAAGTGCTAGAAGTCTGAAGCAAGTGCTTGTTGTCCGAAGACTCCCTAATAGATAAGACATTGTTACCTGACAGTAACAAAAATAGATAAAAAGATGTACCTTGCAACTCTTCCGAAATATAGAACCGTAGAAATTTAGGTTTGGGTCGGAAGGGACCCTAAAGATTATCTAGTTCCAACTGCCCTGCCATGGGCAGGGATGCCATTCAGGGATGCAACAGATCATGTTGCTTAGGGCAACATCCAGCCTGGCCTTGAAAATTTCCAGGGATGGGGCACCCGCAGCTTCTCTGGGCAACCTGTTCCATGCCTCACCACCCTCTGAGTATTTAAATCTGCCTTCTTTCACTTAAAAACCATTGTCCTTTGTCCTGTCTCTATCTGCCCTTATAAAGTCCCTCTCCCTCATTTTTATAAGTCCCGTAACAGTACTGGAAAGCTGCAGTAAGGTCTCCACAAAGTCTTCTGTTCTCCAGGCTGGACAATCCCACCCCTCTCAGTCTGTCTTCATGAGAGAGGTGCTCCATCCCTCTGATCATCTTCATGGCTCTCCTCTGAATATGCTCCAAAAATGTCCATGTGCTTTTCTTGTGCTGAGGATCCCAGACCTGGATGCCGTGCTGCAGGTGGATAGAGTAAGGGCAGAGTACAGGGTCATAATCACCTCCCTCAAGCTGCTGGCCACACTNTGTGCCATCTGCAGATTGGCTGAGGGTGCCCTGGATCTCACTGTCCACATCGTTTATAAAGATACTGCAGAGCACCAGTCCCAAGAGAGAACCCTGAGGAAAACCACTCATCACTGGCCTTCACCTGGACACAGAGCCATTGACCACAACTCTCTGGCTCCATGATGGCTGCCTCAGATAACCTCCTTATCTCTTATGTGCCTTGGCATATTGTCTAGGACCATCTGCTCAATGATCTTCCTAGGCACAAAGATGAAGCTCACTGGTCTGTAGTTTCCCAGTTCTTCCTTTCTCCCCTTTTAAAAAATGTGGGCAGCATTTCCCTTTTTCCAGTCAGTGGGGACTTCACTTGACTGCCATGACTTTTCAAATATGATGAAGAGTAGCTTGGCAACAACATCAAATTAAAGAATCATTGACTAGTTCGGGCTGGAAGGGAATGTAAAGATCATCTCGTTCCCTCAACCTGTCTGCTAGGGGCAGGGATATCTTCCACTAGACCAGGTTGTTCAGAGCTCCATCCAGCCTGGCCTTGAATATCAGCCAGTTCCCTCAGGACCCTGGCATGCATGTCATACAGTCCCATGGACTTGTGGCTATTCAGCTTCCTCAAGTGATCCCAGACATGTTCTTCACTTGCAGTGGGAGGAACTTCACTTCCCTCACACCCACCCAAAGGACCAGGTACTTTGGAGAATTGGGAAGCCTGACTCCAATGAAGACCAAGGCAAAAGAACTCCTAGAATACCTGAGCCTCCTCTGTATTAGTCATCACAAGTTCTCCCTTCTTGTTTGCAGGGAGATACAGGGAGGTAGATTCTTCTTGGCCTTTTTTTCCTAACCTGTGTATTTACAGAATTCCTTCTTATTCCTCTTCACGTCCCTTGCCAAGTCCTATTCCAGCTTTGCCTTGGCTTTCCTGACCCCTTACATTAAACCATATTCCTGTACTTTCCCTGGATCACTGTCCCTGCTTCCACTGGTAGATGTTGCTTTCTTACTCCTTGGTTTGAGGAGGTGACTTTAGGTCAGCCGTGCCAGTTTCCGGCCTACCTTGTTTCTTTCTTACACACTGGGATAGAGAGCTCTTGCATGCTAAGAAAAGTGGTCTCCTCAAAGCCTTGTATGCTCTGGTCAGTCCCCCAGTCCTTAAGGACAGTTTCCCAGAGGATCTCATTCACCAACTCCTTAAACAGCTGAAAGTTGATGCTTGTAAAGTTCGGGAGTTTGTCTTTGCTCCTTGCTAGGATCATGGTCCTCAAGGTCACAAACTCAAATATGGCCAGGTCCACGTGATTTAACTATCAGATTTTTGCTATCTGCTTCTGAATTCATTCCCACTGTACAAGTCTTCTTTTAATGCACAATACTGACCTAAATTTGAGCATCAAAACAGGGAGGGTCTGGCAGATTGCATCTTCTTCTGCACTACAAATACATGGCACTCAACTATTTCACATGAAAATCACCAGTCTGTAATGAAAAGCCATGCACCAAATAATATTTCTAATTTTCAGAGAAAAAGAGAAGCACAGGATCTCTAGGGGAGTTCAAGGTGCTATTTCTCTTAAAAGGTAACAGGCAGCCAATTGATGAGCTGGTGGTGCCCTCTTTTTTGAGTTGTGATGCTCGGACAATCAGGAACTTCTGCCCATCAGAGACAATTTTCTGAATGTGCTGTTGCTGCCTCATGGTTCAACTTAGCTTCAGTTCAGCGGGCCATCAGAAACCTGACAGAGTTAGGATCTTCACCATAGGCAAGCCAGCCTCTATTTTTACCTTTGTCATGTTGAAAGTTACTGAACAGTATCTGCCTGAGCAGCCCTGGTGAGGTCCAGTGATGTTCAGAGTCCATTCACCCAAGCCCTAGGCACCAAGCCAATAAACAAAATTCTTCCTCCTTTCTTCTTCCCCCTCAAGAAACTGCACCTAGAAAGTTCTAGAGTGTTAGTGTTGGTACCTGCATCTCTTTGTTCAATCATCACTATAAATTGGATTAAAGGCTTCAGAGCAGAGGCACTTGGGTAAGACATAAAGGGCATTTGCACACCAGTTCCTGGGCTGGGACAGTCCTGAGCAAGTGATCCATGCTAGCTGCTCTCTGAGCTGCAATATGGTGCTGTCTGCTACAGTTTCTCAGAGCAATTGCTTCGTAGCTTAATTGCTACCAGCCCTGGGACAACAGTTTGTTCTTTATTTCCAGCCTTTATTTCCTGTTTCCAACCATGCCAGCTGCCTTGCAGTCTCCAGCTGCGCACCTCAGAGCAGAGCTCAGCTCTCAGCCTTGCAGCTCCCTTCTGGCCGCCCTGGGATGGCTAGGCATGAAAATGCCAGCACAGGAGGGAAATAAAAAAACTGTAAGCCCTATTTTATTGTGGAAATGAGCATCCTGTGCTCAGGGTCATGATAGCTATGGACACAACTAGTCCACAAACCTCCTGAAGCAGTGGTAAAAACAAAGTCCTTAGGGGTAGTCCACTAGGTTGCAATGGTCAAGGTGAGAAAGGTTCTTCTGCAGCCCACTCTAGCCTTCAGCAATGTATCACTCTCAGAGGCAGCAAGACTCCTTCACCCACTGTCATCTCTGTCCCCTGGCTCCATACAGGTGTTTGTGTGGTGTTGTACTTGACCGAACCAGTCCTGCTGGGGCTGGCTGAGGTCTGAGCAGATGTACACAGCACACAGACAGGCAGAACCAACCATTTGCCCACCAGACTGCAGTCCTAGGGGACAAGGGAGGCCATGTCACAGAGAACAGCATACACCTACTCACCAACACATTAATTTTCTCTCTAGCACTATAGGCAGTGTAATGATGCATGCCATTATAAATTTCCCATTGACGATGAAATACTTTGCTTTAAGGTTACAGGAAAAGTAGTTCTACTGTGTGTGAATAAAAAGACTGAGGAACTATCTTAAAGTAACAGTAAATGTTTATGTTAGTTATTTTTTTAAAATACAAACATACCAAGCCACATTGATTCTTGGGGCAAGGATATTCTGTACTCACCTGAAAGTAAATCAGGAAAAAAACCAAACATTCCAGTTTATAGTATCCCACAAGGTAAGATAAATCATGATTATACCATTGAGGTTCGTTGATGAAAGTGATCACTGTAAGTTTCACAAACACTTGTCACTGCTTGTGGTAATTTGTAATTAAGTGTCTGTGGATGTCTGTCCAGGAGCCAAAATGTCTTCATATGCCTACAAGGAATGCTTAAACAAATGAACACTTTGGAAAGGCTGAGATACTTTTGCACATTTTTTCTTTGAAAAGCTGGCCAGCGATACATCATCATAATCTCAGAATGGGTGTTGGAGCAGAGTAGACAGCTCATCTATTCCTACTGTGTGGTCTACAGTTTTTGTCTCATTACTACATCCTTAACTGCTAGAAAACCTTTGCTATTCTAAAGCAACAACCCTCACACGTGTTTTTACCTGTTGTTTCATGACTCTTTGAAAATCAGTTCATTATTACTTTTTTCTTCAACTTTCACAGTGGGCTTAATACTTAATTCACATAAACAAGGGAGTGCCTCTTGGCTGTTTTGTACCTTCTCTTAACGTGGGAGCAGAGGTGACCGTTGATGTCTTGGTGTGAAAGCTGAGAGAGCTGCCCTGCCACATACCTGTGGGAAAATTTGTCCTATTCCCGTGTGATTTTGTTTTCCCACATTTAGAACAGAGATAAAGAATATTTCTTTACCCCTCTAAAATGTTCTGAGTGCTACAGATGGAAGAGTTAAGCAAGGACAAGCACTAATAATTAAATGGTCTGGGTGTTGCAGCAAACAAAACCGATTACCAACTAACTGGCAGTTTGATGGCAGAAAAGAGAGTAGAGGGATTCTCTCTGAATTTTGAGTCAAGTTCAGAATGGAAAGTTAGAGGGCAACCTGCATGCTATCACCTCCCCTTATCTAAGTTACACCTAACCTCTTGGTGCTCCTAGTTGACCAGAGACAGATCCATGTGGCGTGAGCTGGAAGAGTAGGTCCTGTTTGCTGCAGATACGCCCAGTCTCCACCTACATAAAAAGCCATAGTGTAAGTATCCACAGCATTGCATCCCACCTCTAACATAGAACGCTTAGCCCTTTAGAAGCAGGAGGCAGGAAGAAGGGGCACCATAGTTTTCTTTGTCTGTTTGGCAATTAACCATTCACTGGCTTTTTTTGTTGTAACATGCACTTCCTCTCTTGTTTTCATTCAAGCTTTGTGCACCATGGAAATTAATGTGGAGAAAGACAAACAGACAGGAGAGACCAAGATTGTCTCTGCTTCACCTGTTGGCCCAGATGAGGCCCATCAAAGAGGATTCAAAGTCTATGATGATGGTTCCAAGGTAGTCTATGAGGTTCACTCTGGTGGCACAGTGGTAGAAAATGGAGTACATAAATTAAGCTCAAAGGACGTAGATGAACTTATGCAAAAAGCTGGACAATCAAGTGTAAAAGGAGGGTATGAAACAATGACTGTGTCAGACAAAAAAGTGGTAGCCGATGGAAACCTTAGCCATATGAAGGAGCAAATGCTCTTCAAGGAGGCAAAGCTGGAAATGGTACACAAATCCAGCAAAGGACGTGCTGTGAACCCTCAGCCACAAGACAAACCCTGTGGTGGCGACATGCCAGAGGCCAGTGCAGATCAGCCAGTTACAATGATATTTATGGGCTACCAGAACATCGATGATGAAGAGGAGACAAAGAAAGTGCTGGGCTACGATGAGACCATCAAGGCAGAGCTTGTCCTGATCGATGAAGACGACGAGAAGTCGCTGCGGGAGAAGACAGTGACTGATGTTTCCACCATGGATGGGAACGCTGCTGAGCTGGTCTCTGGCAGGCCCCTGTCGGACACGACAGAGCCCTCCTCTCCTGAGGGGAAGGAAGAGAGCCTGCCCTTGGAAGCTGCCCCAGGTACACAAAAGAAAAAGCGCTGTCAATGCTGTATTGTCATGTGAACACCTCCTACTTCCCCGCTCCAGGCAGCTCCTGCTCCATCACTTACCTAGACCTCACTGTACTTCTAACTGCAATACTGTGAACTGGAAGTGAATGCCTCCATTGCCTTGCAGTTGGGTTGCATTTTTTTCTAGTTCTTCAGGAAGAGGAACACATGGTTATTTTCCCATCAGGCATACTATTTGGTGTTGGGGAGGGGTTGGGGGCTTTTGGCTTCTTTTTGTGTTGTTGGTGATGGTGTTTTGTTTTATTTTTTCTCCTTAATACTACAGAGTGAGAGACAAATGAGAAATGGAACATATGTTTTCATATTTATTTGATTTATATATATATTTTATATATATAATGAAAACAGTTTTTACATTTTTTCTTTAAGTATCTGGCAGGCTTGATCAGATTCCTAGGATTTTGTGGGAGTCTGAGTTTCACAGCCAACAGATATGAGAGCCTTAAAAAATGTTACTTCTCCTCTTTAAGAAAAATCACATTAAGCATTATTTTATAGATCATATTTTTTATTTCTTGGGGGAAGGTTCAGATCACTTTACTGGTTTGATTTGCTAAAACTCAGACAAGCCTTTCCCAAAAAATGGCATAATTTTGTTTTTTGGTAACTTTCCAGTTCAGTTTGCGGTGTCAGAAAACCCCATTAGCCGTTTCCGCTTATTGGTGATACCAGAAGTGGATCTTAATTACTCTTTCTAGAAAATGTATGAATGATCATTTTGCCTTATATAAATCTTCCAGATTACAGTATTGTATATGCACTTCATCTCCCCAAATTATAGTTGAAATTGACATGAAAATTGTGCAGCTGTGACACCAACAGAAAGGGAGTCACTCCTCAAAGTTACTTTCAGTAACTCTGCCAATGTTTATACATGAAGTTTTCCTGCTGAACTCCAGTAGAAGAGGGATACTGCTTTCTATTTCCCTAGAATATAAATGAACTTTTCTGACAGTCTGACCCTGTCCCTGCTGGATTCAGTGGCAAAATTCTCAGTGCTAGGAATGGGGGCAGGGCCAGAGTTCTCTTTTGTAGCTCTTATGGAAGTGTAATTTCTCACAGAGTGTACCTTCAGTGCACCTGCATAACGACAGGCAATTGGGTCTGATGCTGCCCTGCTTGTGCAGGTAAAGCTCCTGTGGAGGCCCGCTGGAGTTTTGCCAGAGCAGCTGTTTTGGGAGATCCTCTAGCCGCAAGACTAATATTTTCAAAAAACTGCTGGTGGTTTTGGATGCTTCATTTTATAATGTGGGGCACTAAAAGATGCCTGATTTCCAGTGCATTTTTCTTCATATGACCTCTGAAAATCAGGCCTCTTAAATAACTAAAGATGAAAGTGTAAAAATGTGAAGGCATCCAAAATCAATCGGTCTTTCATTTTTTTCTTGTTCATTGCTTCTTCTAAATGAGAAAGCAGCTAGCTTTTTCATGGTGAGTTATTATGAACCTGATTCTTGTATCACACTGGTTTGGCTTAAGTTTGACTTCACTCATTGTAATGGAGTTACTCTGGAATTATAACTACATGAGTGAGATTAAAAATCAGGTTTTATATTTTCTGATAGTGTGAACAAGTACTGAAGACTATTTTGAAGTGTCTTTGAAACTATCAGACTTATAACAGCAACTGAAAAAAAAACAGGAAAAAAAAAGAAAAAAAAAGAAAACAACAAAAGCCTCTTTTCAGTCTGAGATGGTTCCTATGATATTTCTGTTCTTTCTTGGATGGTGCTTTTACTGCATTAATTGTTAGTCCAGAGCATCTGATTAAACACAGTTCTTGCTCTGTACTCTTTTCTTTCTGTGCCAGTAAAAAAAGACACTTGTTCAGTAGTGGTAATATAAGGCACACTGAAAACCTACACATACAAAAAAAGCAAAAGGTAATTCCTATGTTAGGCCACTCAGCTGTCACTATGGAACTGGTCAATGAAATTTCTCACCACTGCCCAGGTGACTGTCAGACAAAAAAACCCCAAACAAGTAGTAAAAAAAGCAAGAGTGCGAAAAGACAGTCTCACCTCTTTGATACCTGCAGAAATTTTGCTGATCTCCATATCAGCTGCAGTGGCAGAAATGAATAGACTTCCACAAGCTCCCTTTGCCTCCCCTAGGGGCTTTTGGTTGGGAGAAGGACCAAACTCACCCAGAGAAGCTCTGCACATCATTCTTTGACTCAGGCTTAGGTGGTTAAGTTTTATCACAGAGGGGAAGGGCCACAGAGCCTCATATTGCAACAAAAGGTCTGGTGGCTGTTTGTTAGAAACTAGCAGCCTGTGTGTGTTTTTGGCTGAGTTGTGTGGGTTTGGGGGTTTTTTTCTTTGGTTGTTGGTGGTGGTTGGGTGTTTGTGTTTTTTTCCCTTTCTCTCTCTCCCCAGAAATGCTAAGCATTTACAAATCTAAACGTTTCTTAAAGCAAGACCCTAAGTTTCAAGCCCAATATGGCAGGTGAGGCTGTCCCCAGGCATGTTTAGGAGCCCTGCAACACAAAGGGTGAATGAAGCCCTTTCTGTCTTGCATCTACCTGTGAATGATGTGGGAGCCCAGCGCGCTTTGCAATAGTTCTGTCACTCTGGGGCCTGCTCATCTCACCAGTAATAAATCTCCCAGCCAACTCCTCCTGGCTTGACCAGTCATCTTGTTGCTCACCACCTTTTCCTCTCTGGGTGTGATGTCACCTTCACAGCCACCCTGGCCTGATGGTGTCTTCACAGTCTAATCTTTTTCCCCCTGCTGCTCTTGTCCCCATATGAACATTTCTTTTCAAAAACTCCTGCTTGGAAAATTTGGAATATCATAATAACCTAACCTATTCTGTCCCTGCATCTCTGGAGCCATGTGCTCCCCAGTCAGATGACCTTCTGGTTCAGCACCAACTCAGCATTTTGGGGATGACTCCCTTAGCAGCCAGCTTTGGGAGATGCTTGCTGACGCTGGGACCAGAATGTGTCTGAGACCACTGCACCATCTGAGGCACAGCACGGTGAGGAGATAGTGGCACACCACAGTCCAGATGTGGCCCTTTAGTGGTTAGAAGTAGAGCACAAGCCTTAAACCTTAAACCTCTCAAGTATCTACTGCTCAGTACTTGTAGCTAACATTCAGTGCCTAGGAAGGCCAGTCATTTTTGTGTGTTCACATTAACTCTATGGTTAACAGGCCCCAGTAGGTCCAGGAAGGCTAAAGGTTCACCTGCATAGGGTTGGTCTTTACAGGTCAAAGGCAGTTCCCCTTCTGTGGTCAGAAGAAACATGAAATAGGAGCTAATGGGTCTGAAATCACAGGGCCTTAGCTGAAACACGCTTACTCCACAAGGGCAGCAGCCATGCCTGGACATTGCCTTGTCCCTTCTCGCCATTAGCCTGCAGCCAAGTTACAGGGGAATTCAGATACATTAGCCCAGGCTGATGAATGTACACTGGTTTTCCAGCGATGGTTTGGGCTTCAGAAGGGTTGGTTTTCCCCGTACCCTTGGATAGGAGGCTGCCTGTGAAAATCCATGCACAATCAGGTGCAGGGGAAGCAGCCTGCCTTGTGGTCAAGCAAAGAGAAATTTTTGTAAGGATCATTATGGGGTGGGGGTTTTTATATTGTTTTAAGCAGAATCCCTGTCTGTTTAACTTATGCCATCACATGTACATTTTCAGTTCCAGCATGAGGGGATACGAAAAAAGTAGAGTCAGAAACCAGTTCAGTAATAGAATTTTGCCACAACAAACTGCGCGCCTTAACTTTTTTAAGAAAAACAAAGAAAAACCTCTTTTCAGTGTATTTTTTCCTAGACTGGGAAAAAGTAACCTAGGAAACTTTTTTATATTTTGTATTTTCTAAGTTTCTATAAACCCATGTTGTCCCTTGTTTGCATTCAGGGACCATTTATTTTGCAAACCACTGCATTTAACTTCCATTCCTTCTTTTTTTTTAAATTTTTTTATTTAACAGAAAAAAAATACAAATCAAAAACCACAGCATTATGATTAGTGGCTAGGCAATCTCTTTCAATTACTAGAGTATCAATACAGAAAGAAAAGAATTACAGGGTTGTTTTCTTTTTTTAATTTCTTGTGGCTGATGTACTGTATGGTATATGTTTACAGAACTCCTCTGGTCTGCCTTTGTGATGTTATCTAAATGAATGACAAAGTAGGTATGATGTGCCATTTGACAGTTTGCCTTAGCACTCTTGGATTTCCTTCTTCTTTTTTTGTGTCTTTTATTTCCTTTTTTTTTTTTTCCCCAAAAAGTGCAGGCTGTATTCCAAAGCTGTATAAACACAACATTATCTTTCAATCCCCAGCAAGAGAAGCGTGCGTAAGCCCTTCTCTGAGAAGTGTACCTCCACCAGTGCAGTACGAGACTTCAGTCCTGCAAGCAAAATCGTGTATGCCTATTCTGCTGTGTGTAGACCTGTTTCAGTCAACAGGACTGCTCACAGGAAGAACATTGTAGGCATCTGCAGGATCAGGGCATGAGTGATCCACACAATAGTTTGCGTGTTCCTTATGTACCTGTACAGGTTTTATGCACTGCTGAGTTTGCCCAAGGTGGTGTAATACGAGAGGCTAAGTCTAAGCATTGTACTTCTACTGAGAAAAATACAAAACGAAATGGTGCTTAACATCCAGTAGGATCAGGTCCTGAGTCAGCATTGCTACCATCCGCGAGCAAACATTCCGAGGGACCTCCCTGACGGCTAATATATTAGTCCCCTGCCATTGTACCTAAGTTCACTATTGATTCTTCACGCCTAAAATTGTTAAGATACACAGACTAATCTGAGCAGAAAGACAGCATAGAGAGTTGCTAGACAAATAAAAGGTGTTCTACCTTTTAATTTAATCCAACATCGAAATGGCATACTTGGAAAGTAAGCGGGGATATAATAGAAAATGTAGTATTTTACATTTGTGTATTTTTTTAAGGAGTAATATTTTTGTAATGAGATACAAACCCTAGATGGGTATTGAGTTTTGGAATATCATCCTTCCCATGACATTGAGCCTTTCAACTTTTTCATACGTTTATGACAATGCCCAAATTCTTGGGATCTTTTGTAGACCTAACCACATTTTTTTCCAGGAAGAAGGATCACAACACTTTTTAAAGAGTAAAGTTAGAAGAGTAGAATCCAATAAAATTGCTATAGACACAGCTAAATAATTAAACATGTTTCACAGAAAAAGGTGGACCTACACCTTCTATAGCGAGACAAATTTCTTTACCTAGAAAGCTAAAATAGTAGGCAATAGCTAACTACTTTCAGCAGAGTGTATGGCTAATATGGGAATGTTTTGTCATATTTTATCCAACATTAGATTTCAAAGTGCAAGAGATGGTGCCACTGGAAAGAGTTGAACAAAATATTTTAGACAAAGTAGAGGATTTTCCCACATGCTGAGTCATGGGTTCTTTTTTTTTTCTAAACTCACTAAGTTTCAATCAGTTCTTACTGTCTGTTGGAAAGTTTAGGATTTGCTCAGATTGTGTTCCTTGGGCTGTCTGAGCAGCAAGAGTAAACTTTAGTTCTAAGCTTAGTAGTTGCAGACTATGACAATATCCAACGAAAATATAGACTATAATTTTTGTATGTAAAAGAGTAAATTCTATAAAATGACTGACTTTGTTCAGTTTAGAATATAAATGGATTGTCACCTAGTCCAAAGAGAATATAAGTCCAACTTGTAATATAAACGTCTATTAACTTAGCTTGTAAATAGTGACAAGGGTGCATGAAGTTCTTTAAAATGTCCCACTTGTATTTAAAATTAAACAATTATAAAACTGAGCCTTTTTCCTTCTGGGTTCAAAGAGTCTTGCAAAATCTATAGCTTTTGACCTGTGATGGTTCCACTTAGGCTATTCAGTGGACTGACAATAGGTCACTTTTCTTAAGGGCAAACTTGTGAAGAATTCCAAGCCCCTTCC